>PGFX01001606.1:0-14982 GCA_003612995.1 Prototheca bovis | reverse complement strand
GGGGGGTTGGGGGGGGGGGTGAACGATTGTGCAAGGGCCTTGCCCGCGCGGCCCCGCGCGATGCGCAGACCCGAAACCGAAGGGTTCCTGTCGTGATCCGCCTCCCCGTCGCATCCTCCGTGCCCCCTCTCCAATCGAAAGAGACGCGGGAAAGCCAGGCCGGCGTGTGCCCAGCGTGCGCCCGGCGTACGCTCGGCGTACGCCGGGCGACGAAGTCGGGGCCGAAGGTGAGCGCGCAGCCCGACGCGCCGCGCGCCGCCGGGCCCCGGCAGCGCGTACCGTCGCGGCCCCACTGCGCGCCGCGCCGCGCCGCGCCGCGCATTGCCCCTCCCGCGGCTTCCCCGCCGATTACAATACGATCACGCGGTAGAATTGATGCGCCGGTGCATTGCAGCACGGCCACAGCGGCCGCCGCGGACGGTCGAAGTGGCGCTGACCCATCCGGCGTGAGTCGGCGTACGCCCCCTCCCGGTACCGGTCCGCACCCGCCGGCAAAAACGGAGAAACGAGACGTAATATTCCAAAAGGCGAAGAATTCACGGGAACCGCGCCCGCTCCCGTGCAAGACGATGGCCCCGCGACGCGCGGCCGGGCCGGCAAGGCACGGGGGCGGGCGGGAGCGGGAAGGAAGGGAGGGGGAGCGGGAGCGTGGCCCGCGGGCGCGCCCGCCCGTCCGTCCGGCGCGGCCTCTCGCGCCGCTGCGACGGCAATTCTGGCCGGCGGCGGAGACGCACCTCAACGATGAGAGACGTGCAACGTCCGTTTCGGATTTCGCCATGGTGAAAATAGGACGATGACGGACGGTGTTTTCGTGCGCGGGCTGACTCCCCCCCCCCCTATATTCCCAGAACGACCCTCGCCGGCGCACGACGGCGCGCGTGCGCGCCGTCGCGCGCAGCGCACTACGCGCGTCGCGCGGCTCCGCCTTGCCGGGCGAGAGCCGGTGATCCCCATCGGAACGGCGTTCCGACGTCGGTCCGGACCCGCAGGTCGCGCTCCTCCGCTTTTTGAAACGTCCCCCGCCTCCGCGGGCGGAGCTCCCCGACGTCGCCCCGCGCCGCGTTCCCCCACCCCTTTCCAGCCCCCCTCCCCGCGCCGCGTCCCCCCACGCCCCAGCGCCTCTCCCCGCGCGCCGGTCGGGCGCCGCGCGGCGCGAGGGCCTTCCGACGGTCCTCTTCGCCGCTGCCGCGCGTTCGCTCCCTGCTGCTCGCGCGAGATCTCGATCTCGCTTCGTTCCGCGACGACCGGGCGGCGGGTCCGGCGAGAGACCGCGGCGTCAAGGGCGGGTTCTGAGAGCGGAAGCCGCGCGTTCCCACGTGCGGGCCGCTCCGCGGCCGCGGCGATGCCGAGGTGGACGGGCCGATCTTCACCACGCTCGCGTTCGCTCGCGTTCGTCCACGTCTCGGGGGGCGTAAAGGGGACAAATCGGTGTCCCAACGAGGCGAGTGCTGAGGGTTTCGCGCGCCGTGCTCCTCCCGGGGGCCGAACCGCGGGGGGGGGGGAGGGGTAGGGGGGGGGGGCGCGACCCCGCTCGTTGCGTTGCGGGAGCGCCTGTCCGCCCCCGCTCCTCCCCCCGGCCATCGCGGGCGACTTCGCCGCCGCTCCGAGCCGCGGGCGGGGAGAGGAGACGGAAAGTGCAAGGACAAATCGCCGGGCGACCCGCCACGGCGCATCGGCGCGAAACGCGTCCGCGATCGAAACGGGCCGCGCCATCTCGGCGCGGCTGCGGCCCGTCCGTTTCGCTTTCCGCCGCGACGCTCGCCCGGGCCGCTGAAGCCGAGACGACGAAGCGGTCCGCGCAGCCGCTCCCCTACCCGGGCCGCCGTCGCTCGGGGGGCGCGCGCGCCGGACATTTCCGTACCAGGACGGACGCGTCAATCGCGCGTGCGACGTCGCCTGAAGGCGGCGACGGAGAGTCGAAACCCCACCTCGAGAGCGGACAAAAGCGGCACCCCGAGCGGCGACACCGTGAGAGGCAAGGCGATCAAGAAGGGCTCGCCGGGCTTTCCGCCCTCGCGCGACGGGTCGCCGACGCCGGCGGTTCCGACCGTGCCCCGATGGCGACTCCCGGGGGTTCCTGAACGAGGTGGAAGCGCCGCCCTACGCGCTTGTTCGAGCAAAGGACCGAAAGATGGGGAAAGTCGCGAAGGGAATCGCCGCGAGCGGGGCGGGGGAGGGAGCGGAGGGCGCGGAACGGGCGAGGGAGACGCGTGTGCGCTTCCCGCGGGAGTCGGGCCCGCAGTCGCTTCCCGCCGCTCGCGAGGCTCCGCGGCGGATCTGGCGCGTTCTGCGTTCGGTCGCTGCGGTCGGCGACGCAGCTGGCTGCGTACCGTCGGACAGGATCTGTGTTCGTGAATAGGAGACGGGAAAGCGAGGGGAGACGGCGAGGAACGGGCGTGGCGGGCCGCTGGGGGGAGGGGGCGAGAGACGGGCGTGGCAGGCCGCCGGGAGGGGGAGGGCGAGGGACGGGCGGGGCAGGCCGCCGGGAGGGGTGGAGGGCGACGACCACCGCTCAAACGGCAACGCCGACTCGTTCGAAACGCTACACACGTACGTTCGGGACCACTGCGCCCCTCGCCGTCGAAATGGCGCGCCGCACGCTACCCGAGGCTCCCTGCGCTCGCATCGCATCGGGGCGCCGGTCTGCGCCGCGCCCATCCCGCGCCGCCGTCGCAGAGTCACCGAGGTCGCTGCAGAGGAGACGGTTCGGTCGCGCACTTTCGGCAAAGCGCCGGCACGAGCGCCGCGTGCCGCGGGGATCGGCCCCCCTCCTCCCCACGAGGGGACCGTCGAGCCCTCTCGCAGACTGCCCTCCCCCCGTGTTGCGCGGGCGGCGACAAACGGTCCGCCGCTGCCTCGCCACGCAGGGCGCTCGTCGAAACGCGACGCGTACCGACAATCTGGGAGGGTCGCCTGATGCGCGGTCGCCTTTCGGGCTTTCTTCGCGAGTCGGCACCGCCGCTGCTCACGCTACGGGAGCGGCGGGTGGCAGCTCGGCGTGGGCCGCGAACCAGGAAACGGAATCGCTCGAAAAGCCGCGAAAGTGCATCTCTGGAAGACAAAAAAAACGCCGCGCGGCGACACGCTCGTGCACGCGTTGCTGCCCACCAACTTGTGCCGACGGCGTCGGAGCAGACCGCGCAGGCGCCGCGCCATGCCGGCCTGCGGGTCGGACGTCCCGACCGCGGGGGCGAATCGCCACCCCCTGCGAGGTCGCTCTGCACGCCCGATATGCTCTGCCTTTTCAACTGAAAAAAAAGCTCGGCGGGACGTGAGCGCCCGTGCGCTCGGATGGCGGAGCGCGCTCCCCATGCATGCGTCGGGCCCTGGCAAAGCTCCGGGCACTCCCGTCGCCAGCGAAGACCCAAAATACCCGACCACCGCCCTTCGTTGGGTCGGCGGCGCTTGAATCACCGTGCGCTCTTCTTCATAGCACCAACGCGTCGGCAAAGTGCGGACGGAGAGATCGGGTGAGCTTTGGTTGCCACGAAGACAAAAGGGCTCTTTCGTGCGCCGCACGACCCGCGGTCCTCTTCCGCTCCGAGCCCGCATCCCGCGATCCTCTTTCCTGATCGGAGAACGGGGACGTCGGCGTCGCGACGCGCAACCCCAGCCGACTCGCGACGGTCGGGCCTGAGCGGCGCGCCCCGGACAGGTCGCGGACCCGAGCGCACACGCCAAGCGGCCGGCCGGCGAGACAGATTCTCGCCCAGCGCGCGGGAGGCAAAGGCACGCGCGCGGGAGACGGACGCGCGACGCACAAATCGAGCTGTCGGGAAGCCGGGGCCGAGCCGCGTCCGGGCGGCTTGCGACGGCCCGTCTCCCGGCGCTGTGGAGATCTTGAACGGCGTGGGGCCGGGGCCGCACGAAGAGGCTGCTCGCCTCCCCGGCACCGGCGAAGCGAGGGGAGCAAACGCTGGCGAAGATCCGGCGATGCACGTCCGATCGCTCAAAGAGCGCCGGACGCTGCCCCTTCCCCGCAACGCGCCGGGAGAAAAGGATGGGATGGAATGTGGGGAAAGAGGATGAGACGTCCTCTCGGCGGAGAGGGCATCTCGGCCCCTCGCCCCGCAAACTTTCCCTTTGCGCCCCCGCATCACGGACCTGCGAGGCGAGCGGCGATGCATGCGCTGGCGGTTCTCGGGTTTGCCGGCACGTCGAGCTCATCGCCGCGCGGCGCGCCGACGGATCGCCGGCCGCTGCCAGCTCGGGGAACGGGGGGGCTTGTAGGTGCCCTTGCTCTCTCCTCCCGACCGGACGGGGCCGGCGGCGAAAAGACTCCGAGGCGCGACGAGGGCCGTCAATCGAAACCTCCTGTCGCGGCCCAAGGTGCCATTTGCGCTAGAGTTTGCCCGCGCCCACGTCAGTTCGCGCCGGCTCCGCGTCGAGCGTGCGGAAGCGCCAGAGGCGCGGAAGCGGCGCCTGGCGAGGCGCCAAACTGGCCCGCGGACAGGGCTCCGGTCTCTCGAGCCGCCGCTCCCGCGCGCACCGCGTGCCGGGGTCGAGGCCACACCCGTGCCGCCGTGCAAGTCGCAGCCCGCGCCACCGGACTGTACGGCCCGGCAGACGTGACTCGGCGGCGGCGGGCCGCGTCCCTCACCCCATCCCCGGGGATGGGATGCGGGTCTGCGGGCCCAATCGCGGGAGCTCGCCGCGCGCTCCACGCTCGCGCGCCCGCGAAGAAAGCCCACATTTGCACGGCGCGCCACAGCCGGCCGACGGAAAAAAAAAAGCGCTCGGCATCGGACCGCGGCGCGGGGCGGTGCGGGGCCGCGCTCCCCGCCGACCGCCGGGGACGCGTGGGCCGGTGGGAGTGCTGACGCGGCACCGGCGGGCGAACCGGCCGCGAGCGCTGTCGGCGCCGTCGGGGCCGCAGCGCGCACCAGCCTGCCGTTGAGCAAACCCGCAGAGGAAAAGGACCACGCGAAGCGTTTCTGGCCCTCCGGTTCGGCTCAAGCCCACTCCCCCCGAGAGAGATGCGGTGGCCACATTCCCCGCGCGCAGTGCGCGCAGGCAAAGACAGGGAGGGGGTGCGCCGGAGCGCGCCGGAGAAGCGCCGCGGCGGACGAAACGCTCCATTCTCTGGACACAAGGGGGAACGTTTCCATTTGTTTGCTTCGTGCCTCGCGCGAGCCGCGGCAAGCAGACGGCGGGCGCGCGCGCGCGCGCGCTTCGCGGCCGCGAGCAGACCGCGTCCGCGCGCCCCCCCGCGCGCGCAGGCACGTCACGACGTGGGACGAGGGCAAAAGACGAAGGGCGACAGAACCTGCCCGAAAGACGGAGCGGCGCGGATTGGAAGCACGCGGCGGCGCCGCGGACTGCCCGCTCGGCCGCCCGTCTCGGGCGCCGGAGGTCCGGGTCTGCGCGGGGGGCGCCGAGCGTACGCTTCGAGCGCACGCCCGGCGCCTCCCGTCGCTTGACCGCGCACAAGTGGCTTTCGAGGGCGGCACATTCAGGAGTTTTTTTCACTCTCGAACTCGGCTTCTGCACGATTGCCTATTCGAGGTAATCCGGCCTACCCGCGTCAATCGGTCGCTACGCGCATTCGCCTGCAGCGGCAGTACCCCATCATTCATCGATCGATTACGGTGCGTTTCGGATTGACAACTATTCCGTGACTCGGTCCAGGCGCTTTCGGTCGACAAAACGGCGAGATTTTGCGGGCGAGGAAACCGCGCCGTCGCGATACCGATGACCCGCCCAGATGGGCCCGGGCGGGGTTTGTGGGGGAGTCCGGGGCAGCGCGCGCTCCCTCCCTCGCGCCGCTCGGGCCGGTCGACCCGTCGCGGTTTCGGGGCGCGCGCGACCGAGGCTCTGGATGTGGCCGGCGCAGCGGGAGCAGGCCGCCTGTCGAACGCGAGCGCGAGGAAAGGCCGGGCCCGCGCCGGGGCGCGGGCCTGGACCGCCACACTAGCCGCGTTCCCCTCCCCTTCCCCCGCGCCCGCTCCCCCTTTCCTGGGGTCACGTTCTCCCCCCCACCCCGTGACGCACAGCGCCCCGCTTTCTTCCCCCCCCCCCCTCTCCCCTCCGCGCGCGCGCCGCCCGGTTGCCACCTCGGGCGGAGTCGCGCAGTCTGCGCGGCGGCGACGAGGCTGCCGACCGGGGCAGGGGGGGGAGGGGGGGGGGGCGAGCGGGGAAACGGGAACAGGGAGGGGAGCGTGGGGGGGGCGTGAATCGGGCCCGCTCTTCTTGCCCGCCTTCTCGTGGCCGGGCCGGGCCGGGCCGGGCGGCGCGACCGCGAACGGAGGCAGGAGCGAGGCGAGGAGGCGGGTGCGCGCGGGAGGGACGTGCGCGAGGCGGTTCGACGACCCTCACCGGCAGGGCTCGGTCGCACTCCGTGGCCTCGGCCGGCGCGCGGCTCCCGAGACGGCCGCTCTCGCGCCTTCCCGCCCCTCCCCTGCCTGGCTCGTGCTGCGTCGCACCACATCGCGCCTCGGCCTCGCCCGGTCCTTGCTCCCCCCTCTCCCTCCCCCCACCTCTTTCCCCTCGCTGTCTCTCCTCCGACTCGTTTCTCGCCTCATTTCGCTTCCGCCTCGCGTAGGCCACGACGGCGTCTCTCCGCGGCATAAGGCAGTCGTCGCCATGAACGCGCTCGTGCGCTGCTGCCGCGCCGTGTGGAGCGAGTTTTGCGGCCTCGGACGCCACACGGGCGTGGTGGTCGCCGCACCGACGCAGCACCCCGAGCAGCACGAGGACTTTAAGGAGCCCGTCATCTCCGAGAAGATCGACGACACCACGCAGGTGATCATCGAGGACAAGCAGGAGCAAGAGGTCCTGGTCGGCACCAGCTACCATGCCGCCCAGCGAGCAAGCTGGGCCGGGCGCTTTTTCGACTGGGTGGTCGGCCTCGCCGGGACCCGCACCATGTTCGTCATCATCTTCCTCATCCTACTCGGCTGGGCGATCGCCGGCATCGTCCTCGGGGCTCCGGACACGTGGCAGGTCATCATGCAGGACGCCTCCTCGATCCAGGTGCGCGGGACGCCGCGGGATGCCGCGGGCGCGAGTGCACTCGCTGGGGGGCACCCCGGGGCGACGCGCCGTCGCTGCCGCACCTACAGCGACTCTATCGCTGTCTTGACGTCTCGCCGCAGCCCTTGCCGCGCCTTGCGTTTTTTCCCGCGACCCCCGCCGCGCCTCGCGCTTTTCCCAGCACGTTCCCTTCCCCTACCCCCCACCTCGCGCAGTGCTACGCTAGTGACACCATCCTGATGCGGCAGCAGCAGAACAACTGCCGCGACCTGCTGACCATCATCGCGATGCTGCGCTCGCGCAGCGTGACCGTCGGCCAGTGCTTTGTCGAGATGCAAAAGGCCGGCCGCCTCGGTCGCGCCGCGCAGGAGCTCGCACGCAAGGAGGACCGCACGGTCTCGCGCCTCGAGTCACGCATGCAGTCGCGTCTCGCGTCCGTGGCCTCGATGCGTGGCAGCCGCTCCTTCCTGGGCCTCGAGCGCCCCGCGTCGGCCATCCTCAAGGGCATCGACGACGAGGTCGACGAGCTCGACGAGGTCGGCGATGCCGTCAGCCTACCCGTGCACAACCTGTACGACCGCTGCGGCATCTGGATTGCCCAGGTCATCGGGAGCATCTGGATGGTCATCGCCTACTGGATCGGCATGTTCTGCTGGCTCGGCCTCGGCGGCTACTACGAGTGGAGCAACAACTGGCAGCTCTGGCTCAACACGGTCGTTGCCGTCTTCCTCACGCTGACCACCTGCATGCTCACTACCATCCGCAAGTCGCACGCCGACTACCTCGACAACTGCATGAACGCCATCCTCAAGTACGACTGCCTCGTCGAGTACCAGGCGCGCAAGCTCACCAACCGCTTGGTCGAGAACCCCGAGGAGGACATCGGCTGGAGCGAGAAGAACTGGGGACCCCGCGCCATCGACTGGTACGCCGAGCTCATCGGGTCCGGCTACGGGGTGTGCGTCTCCAGCGCCGTTTTTATCGCTTGGCTCGGCATCGGAGACGTCATGAGCTGGAACGACAACTGGTGGCTCATCATCGGCACCTACACCGGCCTCATCGGCTTCATCGACGGCTTCGTGCTGCGAAACTGCTACTACCGCGAAGACGACAAGATCAAGCTGGAGATCGAGAAGCTCGTCAACCAGGACCTCGCGGTCTTCACCCGCATGGGCCTCAAGGGACGCGTCCAGACCGACTACTTTGAGCCCACCCTAATGTCCAAGGTCAGCACCTTTACCGGCTTCCTCTGCTCCACGCCCCACGCCGTCGCGGGCGCGATCATCGTCTCCGTCGGCCTCATCGCCGCCGCCTCGGGCATGCTCTGGAGCGAATCGGCCCAGCTCATGGTCAACTCTCCGACCATGATCATCGAGGGATACCTCCTCATCGTGCTCATCGACGCCCACAACGTCGCCTCGGTCGAACGCCGCGTCATCATGCACGACATCCTCATCCGCCGCCTCCAGATGCTCGTCATCCTGCGCCGCGTCGAGCAGACCGAGCGCGAATCCTCCTCGGCGAGCCCCCCCAAAAATCCCGAGGGAAGCTCGCTGAGCTCGGGCAAGCCGATGAGCGACGACTCGGAGCCGCACGAGGACCTCGACGCCGCGCCCTCGGCCGCGCGCCAGCGCTCGCGCGTCGTCTCCTTTGCCGCCGCCAAGCCCGACCGCAACACCACCGATTCGTTCATCACCGTCCGCTCGGCCTCGAGGCCGTTCGCCCTCGCGCCCGCGGTCACCGAGGAGACCGACCTCGAGCTCGCCGAGTCTCAGGCCCTTGGATCGACCGACGACAAGACGTCAGAGGTCGGCAAGTAGACGTCGGACTGCCCCACGCGAGGCAGCACGCGGAGCGCGACGCCGCTCCCCCTTCCACCCGCGCGGCGAGAGGCCGCGAGAACGGGAGGAAGAGCGTGACCGCGCATTCATCCGGGCTGCCGTCTCGGCTCGCCGCGACCCCCGCCGCCCCAACCCTCGCCGCGCGCACCTCTTGCCGCCCCATCGACGGCCCACCCGTCCGACCCGCGCGTGCGCTTCTGGCCACCGCGGAGCCTGGCCGCGATCGCTCCCACTGCCCTCTCGCTACGCACAATCCGCGCCGCACGCGAGGGAGCTTCTTTACTTCCGGCGCGCCCGCCTCGCGCTCGTCGGCGCGCGGCGGGGCTGCATCGCCCCATCGCCCCCTGTTCCCGAACGCCTCCCTGGGTCACCAGGACTCGCGACGGTGCGTCGCTGGGCGGAGCACCGTCGCGAGCTCCGCTCAGAGGCGCACCTTTGATTCACGCACAGCCTTCGGGTTCGTTCTTGAATAATTTTTTGCCGCCACCCTTCGGTCGCGTCCACCAGCGTATTCTCGCTTTCCCTCTGCTCCCTCCCCCACGCTTCGTCGCGTTAACGCGCCACGGCCTGGCCTTCCGGCTTTCCAGCCTTTGCGCCCGTCCCGACGCGACCGCCAACTGCTCCTTCCTTCTATCGGTCCGGAACGCCGCTCGTCGGCACACGTCGCGACGTGCTTTGATATTTTCTTCCTTTCCTCTCTCTCTCCCTCGTCACCACCCGCCCGCCGATCCTTCCCCTACACATTGGCGTCTTTTCGAGTCACGTTAAGGGACCGCGCGCATCGCCCTCGCGCAAGTGCAGCGGTCTACCTGGCGATGTCGGCGTGAGTTCGTTCGCTTCCCTCTCTCACTCCCACTATACGACGCGCTGCGACTTTCGTTCCGGGCGCTCTACACGTCGTCCTCGGCGGCCTCCCCTTTGCCTCCCCCTCCCTCCCTCTCTGCTGGTTTTCCCCCTTCTTATCGTCTCCTTCTTTCTTTTCCTTTTTTTTTTTCGCCCCGCACCTCCCTTTCCATTACGTTCAATCTCCGCTCTCGCGCAAAGGCGGCGACCTTGCCGTCGCCGCGCACGCGAGTCGTCCGTGCCGCCGCATTGCCACAACTCCTCGCTCGTGGGGCGAGAAAAGGCGCCACCACCAGGTCGGCTTCCTCCTCCTCTGCTCCCCCACACTCCCACTGCCGGCCTCGATCCACCCGTCTTGCGATACGGCACGTAAGATTCGTCTGCGCGGCCACTCGCGAGACCCGCCCCCTTCGCCGCGGGCCCGAGCGCAGCGTCTTCTTGCAGCTGTCTTCCCTCGCGATGTTTCGCCCCCCGCACCACTACGCGCGGCGACCCGTCGCCTCCGCTTCTGCTGACGTCGCTTGCCCCTCTCCGTTTGCTCTCCCGATTTCTGCCCGCTTTCTGTCCGTCTGCATTATCGCCCTTGTCTTTCTCACACTTGCGCTACGCGCCGACCACCAGATCGGCGCCGTGCCTCGTGGGCGCCCCGCGCTCGCTCGACCGATCGGCGCGCCTCGTCCCGCATTTTCCGTCGCCGGACACATTTGGCCCTCGTGGCACCTTACTTTCCCGGCCCCTCGCCCCTCGCGATCGCTCAGCCGATCGACGTTCGCTCGCCTCAGTCTCCGGCCTGCGGCGGCGCGCTCCCTTCCCCACCTTGCTCCGCGGATCGGGGTGCCAAACCCCGCTCGCGCCGTCCAAGCAACGGAGCGGCCGGTCGTCCCTGCACCCGCCGTTTCCCTCCCCCCACCTTGCGAATTGCGCACCGGCAGCATCAATGCCCTCCTGCCCTCGAAGCGCCGCAGAGGGTGCGCGGACGCCGGCTCGCTCGAGCGGCCGCGCGTCGCGCCCCTCGAGTGACGCTTGCCCTTGGCTCGCACCTCGAGCTTCGGTCCTCTCCTGAACGCGCGCCTCCGCCGCGTCTCCAGACGTTTCCAGGCGAACCGTCCCCTTCCCGTCCAGACGTCCTCTTCTTTCTTCTGCCAGCCCACCCGCCCGCCCTTTGCTCCCCCAGCCGCGTCCCTCCTGCCTTCCTTTCCCCCTCTCCTTTGTCTCGCCTTGCGTGCTCCTTCCCTCGACCCGACCTCCCTTGGCTCTCCCGCGGGCCCGCACACGCAGCGCCTTCTCTCGCTTGTCGGCACTCTCTCTCCGTTCGCTCGCCCTCCTGCGACGGCATCCGCACCGCACCTCCTTCTCTCCGGCACGACAGGTCCCTCACCCCCCCTCCCGGCTGCTCCGATAACGTTCTCCTCAAGGTCGGCACGTTGCCCTTCGTGCGCTGGTCCGCGCGTCTCAGCCACCCAAAGCTGCAGGCCTCCCCACGCCCCGTCCCTCTAGCAGCACGCCATCGCGCCCTTTTCCCTCAGCGTCGAAAAGCATCGCGCGCCCGTGTGCCAGCGCGGATACAAAGAGAGAGAGAGAGGAAAGGGGTGAATGGGGGAGAGGGGCGCGGATGTGAGAGGCGTAGAAAAGGTGGGGAAAACGTCTGGAGGTGGAGAAACTGGGGCGCGCGGCGGGAGGCGCAAAAAAAGGGGCAAGGAAGAGGGTGGGGGTGAAGAGGATCCGAGAGGTCCGAGGCCGTCGGGAGACGGCGAGTGGAAAGCGTGCGTCGGCCGGCGGCGGCTCGGGGCAGGGCCTTGGCGCGGCAGGCCGAGAGCACCGGTCAGAGGGACGAAGTGGGTCGCTTCGAACGCAGGGGATGAAAAAAAACGGAAAACGGCGCCGAGCTTCATCGGCGAGGCGGCGCGAGGAGGGAAAGCTACCACGAGCGCGCGCGCCGTCCAGGAGCGGAGGTAAGCGTGGGCGGAGCGCCTTGCCGGTCGCTCGTCCCGGCCGAGTCGTGCGAGACCGCATGCGGCGGGAAGGGAGGAGAGAGGCGCGGCTGGGCGGGCACGTGCGGGTTGACGCGGTCGGGTGCGGCGCCGTGATTCGAGCACTTGCGTTCGCGTTCGCGCGCTTGGGTCCTCGCCCAGGCTGCTCACTTCGGGACCCCGACCCTGGACTCTCGAAGCTTGCCAAACCAGTCCGCGAGTAGCCTTCCGGAGGGCCTCATCTGGCGCCGCTGGTCGCCTTCGGGGCTCCAGGCGTAGATGCCAAACTTCATGCGGTACCCGAACGCCCACTCAAAGTTGTCGACGAGGCTCCAGTACAGGTACCCGCGCGCGCCGACGTCCTCGACGGCCCTGCGCACCTCGGGGAGGTGCGTCTGGATCATCTCGGTGCGCACCGCGTCGCCCTTGTCCGCGACGCCCGACTCGGTGAAGATAAAGGGGATGACCTCGAGCGCGCCCTCAACAGGATCGACTTCGGCGTCAGATTGAATCGGGTGGCTGAGCAGCGGCGCACCGTCCGAGGAGCCGTCGGACGAGGCCGTCGAGCCCGAGGGCCGCGCGCTTCCCGGCCGGCGGCGCGCGGGCACGGCGCTCCAGAACCTCGCGGCCTCGACGACGCCCTCCGGCCGCAGGCCGTAGCCCATGTCCGTGACCGTCTCTCCCGGCTGGGTGCCCTGCCCGATCTTGTCGCCTATGGTGAAGATGCTGTAGTAGTTGACCCCGATAAAGTCGCAGCCGGGCTTGGGGTCGAGCGCATCAAAGCGGCCCAGGAAGGGCACGCCCGCGATCGGGCGCCAGCGGAACCGCCCGGTCGCGAGGTACTCGCGAATCTCCCGGTTACCCCACATGCGCGTCATGTTCGCGGCCGCGTGGCGCGCGAGCAGGTGGCGCAGGCCGCGCCCCCCGTGGACCGTCTCGAACCGCCCGTGGCTGATGACGATGCCCACCCGCAGGGGTGGCACGCCAGCGAGGCGGCGCACGGGGTGGCGCTGTGCGACCTCGTGACAGGCCGCGTGCGCGCGGAGCGTGTTGAGCAGGTGCTGGCCGCAGCGCTTGAGGCCGAAGAAGCGGCCCGGTGGGAACACGCCGACGACCTGGCCGCAGAAGGACGTCACGTTGGGCTCGTTGACGCTGGCCCAGAGCCGCACCTTGGAGCCGAACAGGTCGAGCGCCAGGCGCGTCCAGTTGGCGAACAGCGCCACCGACGCCGGGTTCAAAAACCCGCCGAGCTCCTCAAACCACCGAGGATGCACAAAATGATGCAGCGTCGCGAGCGGTGTCATGCCGCGTCTGGGCGCGGGAGGGGAAAAGACAAGGGTGGGGGGGGGTGGGGGGGGAGGGGGTGAGACGGGAAGAGGCCGGCCGCAGATTGCGTCGCCCCCAGACGTGCAGAGACGGTCCACGCAACCACCCCGATGCCGCCCGTCTCTCTGCGCCCCCTTGATCGACCCCTCACGCCTCCCCTCTCGCCTCTCTCGCGTCTTTGAACCCATTCTTTTTTCTTTGCGGCTTCTTCTCGCCTCTTCCTCTCCTCTCACGTAGCAAACCTCGTGTCTCCACAGTGGCCAGCGATTCCCTCTTCGGCCACGTCCGCGGCCGAAGAGGCAACCGCCGGGGTTGGCGCAGAGCGCCGGCGGCGCGCGACGGTGGCGCGACGGGCCCACCGCAACGAGCGCCCCCGCCGCCCCCCGCGCATCCCCGCTCGCCGCTCCCATCCCCCCTTCCCCCCCACCCTCTCTCTCTCGCTGCTCCCCGCTCCCCTCCGGATCTCGTTCGCGCCGTCCGCAAGCGCACCTCAGGATGGCGTCGATGATCTCGTGGTACCTCTCGACCGCGGCGGCGTCCACCACGCCGGGGAGCGGCTCGATGCGGGCCCATTCGATGGACAGCCGAAAGCACGTCGACCCGAACGAGCTCGCGCGATCGAGGTCCTCCTTGAAGCGGTTCCAGAAATCGCACGATACGCCAGCGCGATCCTCCGTGCATGGCTTGCCGAAGCGCACCTTGCGCTCCCAGTCGCCCCAGTTCGAGGCCGAGTCGCCCCCGCCAGAGGACTGGTAGACCGAGGTGGCAAAGCCGACGAACGGAGGCTCGCCGGGGCCTGGCAGGTCGCGCGGAACCGGCGCGTCGGCGGAATCAGCGACCATGGCGACCCTCGGCGACTCGAACGACGGGTCGCGCCACGGGCGGACGATCGCGCCACCTCGGACGGTGGCGGGAGGGCCCTTTCTCGTGGCGTTGGTGGCGCAGGGACCCCGCAAGCCGAGCGAGCGAGGCGGACCGCGCGCCGCTTTCGCCGGGAGGGGAGGCGATCTCCGAAGAACGCGGCCGCGGCGGGATCGAGGCCCGGGCCGACCGTCTCCGCGCTCCGAGGCCGGCGTCGCCCACGGGAAACGCGGTCGCCGCTCCGAGGGGGGGGGGGGGGGGGGGGAGAGGGCGGGGTGGAAAGCGCTCCCAGTCACCGCAAGGGAGAGCAAGGCTAGCTTCGTGCAGGCGTGGTCCGTCGTTCTCCGAGCGGCCGCGGGGCGCCGACGTCGACGCAGAGCAGAGTACGGGGAAAACCCGCGAGGAGAATGGAAGCAGAAACGCGAAGCAACGCCGAAGCAGCCCGACCCGCGCCCACGCGCGCGCGCGGGAGTTCCCGCGTCGGAGCCGCGCGGGCTGCGGCGAAGCGGGGAGGACAGCGAAGAGGGCGGTGCGAGGGAGAGGAAGGCGAGAGACAGATCGATCGCCGCATCGAGTCGAAACGTTTGCGAGCATGCAACGCGGCCGGCGCTTCGTTCCGGCGCGGGGGCGGCGATCGCGCGTGGGGAACGACGCCGCACCGCGACGCGCTTGGCCACGCGCGGCGGGCCCAAGCGGGGGGGGCGCGGGCGGGGGGGGGCGAGGGAGAAGGGGGGCACCTGCGGGGTGGCGGGAATCACGGTCCTCCTTCCGGGACCGCGGCTCCGTGCGGCCAAGGAAGCGCGCGTGGTGCTCGGCGCCGCAGTTTTCCTCACCAAACGCGCACATATCTTCATCGATCATTTGACTGTGTTTCTTTCATGCGTGCCGGACATGCTCTCGAGTAGAGCTGCGCCGCCGCGGCGCCTTGCCGCATCGACGGACGTCGTATACCAGCGGGTCGTCAACAACACGACCGCCGCGGTCTACTGCTACTCGGTGGACTCTTCTGGAACAAGTACCTATGAGTTTACCGTCGCTGCATCGAGCGCTGGAGTTGAATGTGAGTGCGGGCCTCCCGAGTCCGCGAGCCGCCTAGCCGGCCCGGCTCCGGCCGGCTCCGGCCGGGGGGGGGGGCAGGGGAGGGGGGGGGGGGGGGGGGGGGGCCTTCC
>PGFX01001596.1:0-14999 GCA_003612995.1 Prototheca bovis | reverse complement strand
CCCCCCCACCCCCCCCCCCCCCCCCCCCCCCCCCCCACCCCCGTCCGCGTTTCCGGCGCCCCGTCCCTCCGCGCAGCGCTCCCTGTTCCGCCGCCCCACCGCGCAGCGCTCTTGACCGCCCCCACCCCTCTCCACCTCCCGGCTCCCTTTTCTCGCCGCGGCGCTTTGTGCAAACCCCCTCTCCACGCGATCGATTCCATCGGCTCGATCGCATCCTCGCGTTCCCTTCGAGAGCGCGGGGATGCCTGGGCGCGGGCCAGGCGCGGTTCTGCGGTCTCGGAGCGAGGTCCGCGGCCGCCCGGGGCCTGCGCCAAACGAGCGGGAGATGCGCTCGGCGCGTCGGAGCGGCGCGCATGCGAGCTCTACGCATGCACCGCGATCGCGACGAGTCTCAGGGTAGCACCCTCGAGACGCACCGGGGCGGGGCCTCACCTCCGTTTTTCGGGCTCCCGCGCATGCGCTCGCACCCGCGCGCCGCCCGCGCGCGCGCGCGCGGGCGGCTCGCGACCGCTCGGCTTCCGCGGTTCGCCATGGAGGCTATCGTCGCCCGCGCCGCGGGCCCTCGGGCAAAACGTCCGTTGACCCTGCCGCACGGTCACCGCCGCGCGATGTCGCTCTGCGAGGAGAGCTGCGGCGAGAGCTGGCCGGCCGCCTCTGGCCAGGCCGTCTGCATCAGGCGCGCGCGGAAAGAGCTCGGGGAAGGGGGAGCGGGGAGGCGGAGGTGGCGGGTCGCCGCGCACACCGCGGCGGACGCGCGCCAGCCGCGCGATCTCGCCCTCTGCCGATCGCCCGCCACCCGCACCGACCCTCCTCGCGTCGCAGGACGCACCGCGGATCTGGGGAGCGCACCATCTCGCGCGTGGACCTCAAGCGCGTGGCGCACCTCTCGCAGGAGCGCGCCGCGGCCGCGCTCAACGTGGGGAACACGCGCTTCAAGTCGGCGTGCCGCGAGCTGGGCGTGCGCAGCTGGCCCTACCGCAGGATCAAGTCGGTTCGCAACCTCAAGGCCACGCTCCTGGACCACGTCGAGGGATCCCCAGGCTCGCCCGATGTGCGCAGCGCCGGCGCCCCCGGTGGGTGGGCGCGGGCGGCGCCTCGGGGAGCTTGCCCCCGCAGGAGCAGGGGGTCGCATTCGCCGCCGCGCGCCCCTCCCCGCCCTCCGCTCCTCTCGCGCGCGTCCGTCGGCGCGGTTCGAATCGCGGCCCGCCCGCGTCGATTTCCTCGATCGGCGTCGAGGCACGGCCTCGTGGCGCAGGATGGGATCGTCTTCAAGGGGAAGACGCGCCGACGGGCGCCTTGGGGGGGAAGGGGGGGTGACGGAGCGCGGGACGGGGAGGAGGGTCAGTCTTCCGACCGCGGAAGCCGACGACGGTGATCGTCCGGCCGCGTCCCCCCCCCCCTCCGACTCCCCCCCCTACACTGCCGGGACCCGATCGCCTCGGCGGGTCCGCGCGACGGTCGCGTCGCAGATCCAGGCGGTTGGGTTTCGCCGAAATCGCGCCCCTAGGCTTCCGGACGCGGCTTCCGAGGTCCCGCCCGCAGGGGCCGCGGCGATGGCGCAGGCGAGCGCGCGTCTACGTGGCGGAGCGGGGAAGAAAGGGTCCGCGGCGAGGGCGACGACCGGGGCCGCAGGGAGGGCGCAAGGGGTCCGGGCGGGAGAAGGGCTCGGCCCGCTCGGCTGGGCGGGGGGCCTGGTGCAGGGCGCGGAGGAGCGAGGGAGGAGGAAGGGGAGGGAGGGGTCCAGCGATGGCGCGCCGCGTCGGAAGCTCCCGCGCCGCGGCGAGAGAGGGGCGGAGGGAGGGGACGGCTTTGGAGGCGTCGCAGCGAGAGGGGGGCGGAGGGAGGAGAACTCGAACAGCCTCCGGGCGCGCCTCCCTCCAAGCAACGAGGCGTGCCCCCGCTCCCCCCCCCTCCGAGCAACGAGGCGTGCCCCCGCTCCCCCCCCCTCCGAGCAACGAGGCGCGCCCCTGCCCCCCCCCCCGCCCCGTCGCGATCCGCCCACCTTTCGTTCCCCACTCCGTGGCCGTCGCAGTCGGACGAGGTGGAGCGGCTGCTGCAGGCCCTGGATCAGTACGAGGAGCGCCTCTTCGCCAACCCGACCGAGCCGCTGGACGCGCTCTTCAAGACGATGCGCCAAGCGGCGTACAAGCGCAAGCACGGGAAGAAGCTCGTGCGGGACCGGCGCGAGGTCGACGGCGACGCTGGAAGCTCTTGTGGCGAGGGCACGTCTCGTGACGGAGGCCCGGGGCGCGACCCGGCAGCAGCCTGGGGTGCCCCAGGTGTCGAGGCGAGGGAGCTCGCGCGCGGGTGGGACGGCGCTGGCGTCGAGGCGAGCGAGATTGCGGGCGCGTGGGACGCGGGCGCGGCAGACGTACACGAACATCTGGGTGCCATGGCCTGGGGCGTGCCCGGCGCCATGCCGCCGCAGCACCTCCAGCAGGCGAGCGGCTGGCAACTGGGAGCGCCCCAGGGCTTCCCTCCGGCCCTCGCGCATGCGCACTCGGCCGCGTCCGACGCCGCCACCCTGTCGACGCAGCGCCTGCCGCCTTCTCTGGAGTCACATGCGTCGTGGCCGCAGCAGCAGCACTTGCAGCAGCGGGAGCGCCACGAGGCGCCGGACCAGGCCCCCTGGGGAGACGGGGCCTGGGCTGGCGGCGGCGCCGAGAGGTGGGCTCACCTGCCGCACTCCATCGCGCACGCGCACTCGGTGCCCCTGCGTGCCATCGAGTCTGCCGCGTGGTGCGACGACGCCGAAACTCCCGGGTCCTGGGGTCAGCAGCCGACGGGCGAGCCGCACGCGGCGGGGCTGCCCCACCCGCGGCACCCCTCGTTGCAGCGCGCGGCGCAGCTCGAGACGCACCCATCCGAGGCAGACCGCCCGTCGCACTCGCACCACTCACAACATCCGCAACACCTGCCGCCGATCCAGGGTGGAGTTCACGCGCAGGCACACGCGGTCGCGTGCGCAGCTGCAGCTGCCGCCGACCATGCCGCGTGGCTCTCCGCCCCGCGCGGCGAGGTGCTCATCGCCCCACCCGCCGGATGGTCGCCGCGAGCCCTCGCCGCGGTGGCGTGGCCGCCCCCAGGTGGGTGGTGTCCACCCACGACCCAAGAAATCGCTGTCGTTCCCTGGACCGGCGCAGCACCTCCGGATGCGTGCTGGAGCGGAGTGGACGTCGCTCCCGGTCCGTGGGCCTGTCCCGCGGCGGCCGCGCCACCGGCGTGGGCCGTTGGTCCCGGCCGCTCGCTCCCTGCACCGCTCTCGACGCTTCCTTCGACGCCGCTCGCGGCGGCGTTGGCGTCTCCGTCGCTGCCATCGCCGATCTTCGGTCCGTCGGACGACGGAATCGATGGGGGATTGACCAAGGAGATGCCGAGCGACCTCGCGGCTGCCGGCGGGGCGGCCAGCGCGGCGCCACAGCCAGAGCCGCGGCCCGTGGCGGACATCTCGCCGGCCACCCCACTCAAGGGCGCCCCGCCCGCACCTGCCTACAGGTCTCATGCGACTGCGACGTGCGCTTCGATGCGGGCCAAACGACCGGTCGAGAGAGATCTGCGCAACGACGGCGACAAAAGGAACATCGGGGAAGAGCGGTCGGTCTGCAGGGTGATAGAGGGCTGCGGCACGGCCGCCGCCGCCCGCGCTCCGTCACCAAAGTCCGGTTCGAGCGCGGACGGAGTCGGGTGGATGTCGACCCCGGAGAAGACGTGCGGTGGGCGCAGGCGATTCAGTGGCTCTCCCGAGGAGCCGGTGACGCCCGCTTCGCTGTCCACGCGCAAGGTCGACGCGCACACGGCCTCCAAGCGCCGGCTCGCGTTCTGATCGCCCTCGGCTCCCCCTGGCGCCGGCTCGCGTTCTGATCGCCCTCGGCTCCCCCTGGCGCCGGCTCGCGTTCTGATCGCCCTCGGCTCCCCCTGGCGCCGGCTCGCGTTCTGATCGCCCTCGGCTCCCCCTGGCGCCGGCTCGCGTTCTGATCGCCCTCGGCGCGCTTATCTATGTATATATGACCGTCATGCAAACGCGCACAGTTGCGGTCCGAACGAGGAACGCGACCTTTCTCCCTCATCCCAGCATGCTGCGCATTTCTCTCCTCACCACCGCTGTTCCCCCCGAAAAACCGACCCCGACATCCCCACACTCCTCCTGCGGCGCTGCGTTCCCCCGCAGCGCGCTCACCCCTGCCTGCACATTCTCGCCGTCGAGCACTTGTCACTCGAACACGTCGTCCCGAATCGCCTCGCTCCTCTCCATCCCATCCCCAAGCGGTCCTGTCTCTGCTGCCTACGCCCATGCCCACGTCCGTGGTCGCATCTCTGCCGAAGCGACCAGGCGCTCTCTTTCGTTCCGCCCCTCTTGGCGGTCTGTATCCCTCCCTGCGCCCTTGCATCGTTCCGCCCCGGGTCTCGGCGTATTCTGCGCCCTTGCATCGTTCCGCCCCGGGTCTCGGCGTATTCTGCGCCCTTGCATCGTTCCGCCCCGGGTCTCGGCGTATTCTGCGCCCAAGCGCGGATCGCCGCGGGCAAACCGCGACGCAGACCCTGCCGAGCAAGCCGCTCCGCGCTTGCCCTCTTGCTCCACCGTTCTGCCGCGTCGCGGTCTGCAACCTCGATGCTTCCATCCGCAACCACCCCAATCTGCGGTTCAACGCGCGCGCGCGTTCGTGCCGTTGTCGAGGACGTGTTTGAAATGCACGACGCGAATGGAAAGCAGTGGGGACGATGCGCGCGGGGCACCTGAGAGCGGACAAAGATACGCCCCCACGATTCAAAAGCAGCGAAGATGCAGAGTTGGAGAGCAAGGCGACGGCGAGAAAAAGGCGGAAGCGGGAGGACACGAAAAAGGAGCGTCGCAAGGCGAACGGTGGGCCAGAGCCGGAAGCGCAGGGGTCGGCGGGAGCGCAGCGGTCGGCGGGAGCGCAGGGGTCGGCGAGAGCGCAGGGGTCGGCGGGAGCGCAGGGGTCGGCGGGAGCGCAGGGGTCGGCAGAAGCGGGCGCGGTACGAAGGAAACACGCGTTCTGTGCGTTTCGCGAGTCGCGTTTTGCGCGGAGAGGGGGGCGCCGCGAGTTCTCCCCCACTCCCTAGCGCCCTCTCTTCCGTTTCCCGCGCCGCCCGCTCAGCAGACGTGGTACATCCCTCGGATGATCTCGCGGATGCGGTCAAAGGCCTCGCCGGCGTCGCCCTCGACGGAGAGCCCCCCGTCGCCCTCCTCGTCCCTGCGGATGACGACGGGCCCCTCGCACCAGAGTGCGCCGAACGCAAACTCCGAGGCGACGCCCTTGGCCGCAAGGGCCGCGCGCAGCTCTGAAAGTCGGACGTCGCCGACGAGCACGCCTCCGCCCGACCTCGACGGGTCGTCTGCCGCCTCGCCGTCAGCCTCGTCGCCGTCCCTGGCGCGGTCAGCGATGAGCGTGGGCAGAGGCGCGAGCGAGGGCGCGTTTCCGGGGATGCGCGGAAGCGGCGGCGGGAGCCCCAGCGCGGCTCGTTCGCGGGCGGCGGCTTTGCCGCCGCCGCCGTCGGCGGCGGCGTCGCCGACGACGCGTCCGTCCAGCCACCCGAGCCTGGTACCCTTGACGGCGCGCACGTGCACGGTGCGGAGGAGTCCATCGTCCACGCTGGCCACAAAGCTGGGCTCGAGCCTCGCCTCGACGCGCGCGCCGAGCTTGGCGGCGTTGAGGACGGGCGCGGCGCCCGCGTCGCGGGGCCCCTCGGCGGACAGCTCGGCGCCGAGGCGCTCGGCCATCGCCTGGACGTCCTCCTGCGTGGCATCGACAAGCGCGACGCTTCGGGGCGCCATCTCGGCTACCAGCACGGCGACCGAGGACGGGTCTGAGCAGCGCGGCACGGGCGACGGCAGCACCGCGGCGCGCAGCACGCCCGACCGCGTGCGCGTCTCGGCCTCGGAAAAGGCCAGCGGATCGGACGCCAGCGCCTCGATCTCGTCCAGCGCGCCGACCCCATCGCTACCCGGAGCGGCGCCGCCGTCGAGGTGACCCCCGCCGTGGCCGCCCTGCGGGCCCTCGAGCGCCGCACGGCCGGGCTCATCGTCGTCCTCGGCGATCGAGGCGGCGAGAAACCCGGCCGGAATGGGCCCGCCGTAGGCGTCAAAGCCCACGGCCGGATCACCAAGCGAGCCGTCCTCGCCGACCGGCTGCGCCAGCTCGTCCGGGAACATGGGGTGCTCGGCGCCCCTCGGCGGCTCGAAGCCGTCGAGCAGCACCGGCGCGCGGCCGCAGGGCGCCGCCGGAGTCGAGGGCCCCGCGGGGCTCGTCCCCCCTCCCGCGGCGCGGTCTCCCGCCGGCGCCTTGGCGCCCTCGGCGCCAACCTGTGCGATGCTCGCGACGTCGCGGCGCGGGGCGGTTCTCGGCCGCGCCGGCGGCGCGGCCGCCGACGCGGGCGCGCCGCCCGCCTCCGGGCCGCGGGCCGCGACCGGCGCCCCCTCAGCCCCTTCTCCGCCTCGGCCCTCGGCTGCCGCCCCCTCGGCCCTCCCGCGCCCGCCGGCGCGTCGGTTCTCGTCGTCGTCGCCGCGCCTCTGGTCCCTGGCGACGCGCCGCGCCCGCTTCTTGAGCGCCTCGCGGCGCTTCTTCTGCGCCTCGATAAGCGCATCGCCCGAGAGGGGGATGCGACGCCACGTCTCGACGGCCACGTCCGACCCGCGCTCCGCGAGCACCAGCAGCGGCGCGAGGGGAGCCGGCGAGAACGGCACGCTCGAGGAGTGGCGCGGCGCCCGAGGCGCCGAGCTCGAGGAGGGGCCGGCGGAAGCGGGCGCGCCGGGGGCGCCTGGCAGCTCCTCGGCACCCCTCGCACCCCCGTGGTCGCCTGCGCCCTGCCCACCACTCGAGGCCCCCTCCTCCCCGCCGCTCCGACGGCCGTCGCCGCCGTCACCGTCCTCCACGTCCTCGTCGTCCTCGTCGTCCCCCTCCTCCTCGTCGTCGTCGTCGTCGTCGTCGTCGTCCTCGGAGCCCCAGGCGTCGTCCGAGGCGCGCTCGAGGCCGTCGAGCCACGAGCTCTGGCGGTCGGCGCCCTCGTCCTCGTCGGCGTCGCGCCGGGAGGAGCTCGCGCGGGCGTCGGAGCGGCCGTTCGAGAGGCGGTCGGCGGAAGCGCTGCCGGGGTGGGCGCTCGCGCCGCCGCGCCCCGCAGCGCTCCCCCCCACGACCCCCTGCCACAGTGAGGCGTGCGGGAGGAGGACGACGGACTTGGGGTCGTCGAAGAGGCGCGCGAGGGCTTCGCGTGAGGGTCCGTCAACGAGACAGGCCGTGGGAGCGAGCACAAGACGCGGCCCTCCGCGCGGCGCGACCGCTCGCGCTGCGTCGGCCGAGGTGACGGCGGCGACGAGCGGGAGCGCGTGCGGGTTGCCGTCACTGGTGGGCACGCCCCCGACGGCGTCGCGCCTCGAGCCGCCGACGCCGCGCGCCTCGCGGTCTCGGCCGCGCAACTGGATCTTCTTCCCGAGTGCACGACCGGCTACGTCCGAGCACCACTCTACGGCCGTGCGGGCCGCGTCCAGAGCGTGCTTGGCCGTGGGCGAGGCCACCACCAGCGGGTAGGGCAGGCGGTGCTTGGCCCAGGCGCGGTCCAGCACCACGGCCAGCGAGAGCATGCCCGCGCCAGACTCGCACGCCACCAGCGCGTCCCCGCCAGCGCGCAGCGTCGCCAGAACGCGGTCGATCAGGGCGCGCTCCGCCGCCGCTCGCGGCGGCGGCGGCGCGGCAAAGGACGCGGCCGGGGGGGGGAGCGGGGGGGCGGAGCCGTCCGGGGTCGGGCCGCTGTCGCCGGAGCCGGGGACGCCACCGCGCCCCCCTCGCCCCGCGCTGCGTGCGCCTCCCTCCTCCGCACCCTCTTTGCCCGGCTGCCTCCCGGACCCGCGCACGGCCGCGCCGCGGGCCGAGACGATGGCGAGCGCGGGTCGCAGCGACCACTCGGCGGGGTGGGCGCCGTCGAGAGTCGCGGAGCGCGCGTGGTCAAACAGGGGCGCGTACAGCACGTCCTCGCCCGCGAGCGAAACGACCCACGCCACGGAGCCGAGGCCCGAGCCGCAGCGGCGCGGCGTGAGCACGAAGACCGGGAGCTGGGGGGAGGAGACCGAGGCGGCGGAGGAGGGGACGCCGCCCTCGTCGACAAAGTTGCTGCGGTCGGCGAGGAGACCGGCCGCGCGCGCCGGGGCGCGCGCGCCGCGCTCGCCGAGGCATCCCTCGCCCGCCTGGCCTCCCTCGGCAAGCTCGCGGCGCCTGCGCGCGCGCCCGGCGGGGCCCGAGGGCACGACCAGGACGCCCTCGGGCGTGCGCTCGGTGAGCTCGACGGCCAGCGAGGGGTCGAGGCCTCCCGTAGCGTCCTCCGGGTCGGGCTGCGGGACCGGCAGCTCGTCGCCCGTCTTGCGCTGCTTCTCGCCGAGCCCGAGCGCCTCCCGCCCGGCGACGCGCGAGATGCCGGGCGCGAACGGGTCGCCGGGACGCCACAGCACGGGCTCGCCGTCTCGGACCGGCACGACGGACGAGAAGGCGGCGTCGACGTCATCCAGCGCAAAGTCCAGCGAGGAGGGGTCGCCGCCGTGCGAGACGTACGCGTCGTAGCATGCCAGCTGGCCCAGACGCGCCGCGGGCACCGACGCGAACACGGGCACGCGCATGCCCGCCGCGTACAGCGCCGGCAGCGCGCCGCACGACGCCAGCGAACCCTCGGTCAGCAGCACGCAGTCCACGTGCCCCGCCGCGCGGGCCACGCGGCGCAGAGACCGAGCGTCCAGGCCTTCGGGACACCCGGCGTCCAGCAGCACGCTCGCGCCGCCCATGCGCAGCAGAAAGCATCGCGGACCCAGACCCACGCCCGACACGATCGTCTCGACCGACGCCACGCCGCCGCCGAACGACAGCGTCGGCGGCGGGGGCCAGTGGCGCTGCTCGGGAGCGTCGGACAGCGCCATCGCGAGACGAACGCGGACAGAGGTCTGCAGAGGCTAGGGGAGAGGGGGGGGTGGGGGGCTCGGGCGAGGCCCTCTTCCCGCTTCCGCCAACCTGGCGGGGAGATCCCGAGGGACGCCACCGACCGAGGCCGCCGCGCCGGGCCTCACACTCGCCCCCTGTGCCTCGGCCCCTCCCCTTCCGCTTTCGCTCGCCCGCAAGTCTTCCGCCCCCGCGCCGCGCGGACGGCCGGCCTTTTTGTTAGGGGGCGGGTGGAGGGGGGTGGGCGTCGTCGACCAGCGAACGCGAAGAGGGCCCGCGATCCCGCCCCGAGCCAAGACCCGCTCCCCGCGCGCGCCGGGCCGCGTCGAGGGCGATCGACCGGAGCGGGGGGAGGGCGACGGGAAGAGACGCGCGGGCGCGCGCGGCTCGCGGGAAGACGAGATTTCAACGGATCCGACTCGTCGCAGGACGCGAGGATGCGCGCGCGGGGATCGGCGCGCCGAGCCGCGACTCTTCCCCTCGGCGTGCAGGAGGCGCCAGCGCGCCCGGCCGCCTGGGCTGCCCCGCGCGCCGGCGCGCCGCCCCGCGCGCCGACCGGCCGGGACGGGACTCGCCGAGGGAGCACAAAGGCGGGGCGCAGGAGGCGCGCGTTTCTCTCTCGGAAGCTCTCGGATCGGATCCGTTCGGTTTCGGATCGTCTGCGCGTCTCCTGTCGCCGCACGGACGTCGGATCCGGCCCCGCCCGGCGTTGCGCCGCGCCGCCGCGTTCTGACGCGTCGCCCCCGCTCCGCGCCATGCGCGTCTTCTCAAAGCTGCCCTCCGTGGGCGCGGAGGGGTCTGTGAAGATGCAGCCCGAGCGAGGTGCGGAATTTGGGGCACGGGGGGGGGGGGGGGGGGGGGGGGGGGGGGGGGGGGGGGGGGGGGGGCGACCGAGGGCGGCTGCGGCGCGGAAGGCTCGGAGGAGGAGGGGCCCGAAGGGGGAGGAGGGGACGGAAGCGGTGGAGGGTTGGCGCGGCTGGGCGCCTCGGTTGTGGGGACGGAAGCGGTGGAGGGTTGGCGCGGCTGGGCGCCTCGGTTGTGGGGACGGTCGCGGTCGTCGCGCCTCCGTCTCTTTCTCTCCATTTGCCCCCCTCCCCCCCCCCCCCCCCCCCCCCGAGCCACAGAGGACGACATGTGGCACCTGTACAACCTGATTCGTCCCGGCGACCTGGCGACGTGCACGACGTTCCGCAAGGTGACGCGCGAGGGCGCCGGGGGCCTGGGTCCCTCGTCATCCGAGCGCGTGCGCGTGGTGCTGTCGCTGCGCGTGACGGCGGTGGACCTGGACGCCGAGGCCGGCGAGCTGCGCGTCACGGGTTTGAACGAGCGCGAGAACGAGCACGTGCGCCTGGGCGCGAGCCACTCGGCGACGGTCGAGGTGGGGCGGTCCATCACGGTGCACAAGGAGGCGTGGGACTCTGCCGACCTGGGGCGCCTCAAGGAGGCGTCGGACCCGGCGTCTGGCGCGGACGTCGCCGCGCTGGCGGTCGACCGCGGACGCGCGGCGCTCTTCCTGGTCGGCCCCGCCGCGACGGCGTCGCGCGGCAAGGTCGAGGCCTCGCTGCCGCGCAAGCGGGGCGTCGGCGGCGAGGCCGGGTTTGAGCGCGCGTGGGGCGCCTTTCTGGACAAGGCGGCGGCGCTTGTGCTCGACGCGGTCGACTGGGAGACGGTGCGGTGCCTCGTCATCTGCGGCCCGGGGTTTGCCAAGGAGGAGGTGCTCGCGAGGCTGCTCGAGGTCGCCGAAAAGGGCGCCGCCGGCACTGGCGCGGGCAGGGCCGCGGGCAAGGCTGCGGGCAAGGCCGCGGGCAAGGCGGTGGGCAAGGGGACGGGTAGGGGCGGCGGCGAGGCGTCCGCGTCCGGCGCGCCGGCGGCGGCGCCCGGCTCCTCCGGCGGCTCGTCGTCCTCGGCCCCAGCCAACCCGTGCGTGGCGATGCTGCGGAACCGCGACCGCATCGTGCTGGCGCCGGCTGCCAACTCGTCGGCATCCGCGGTGCGCGAGGCGCTCGCGTCGCCGCAGGCGGCCAAGCTGGTGGCGGACGCGCGCGCGGCGCGCGACGCGCGTCTGCTGGACGACTTTCTGGCCACGCTCGAGGCGGACCCGTCGCGCGCGTTCTACGGCCCGGGGCAGGTGCGCGCCGCGCAAGCGCTGGGCGGCATCGACACGCTGCTGGTGTCAGACGACGCGTTCCGCAGCCACGACGTGGCCAGACGCGCGAGCGTCGTCCGCCTCTGCGACGAGGCACGCAAAGCCGGAGCCACCGTCGCGGTGCTCTCGGTCGCGCACGAGACGGGCAAGCAGGTGCAGGCGCTCGGAGGCTTTGCCGCCAAGCTGCGCTTCCCCATGCCCCAGCTCGAGGAAGGCGAGTACGACCCAGAGACGGGCGAGGAGATCAACGTCGAGCGGCGCGCCGCGTAGTCCGAAAGCGAAGCGCGACGCAGGGGGGGAGAGGCGAGCGAGCTGCGCAGCGCAGCGCCGCGCATGCGCGCCATTTCATTTCGGATCCGCACCGACTGGGAACGCCCGACGTGCAACGCGGAGCGACGAGAAGGAGAGAAGGGGAGAGATAGGGGCGAGGGGGGGAGGGGAGAGGGGAAACGGAAAGAGAGGGGGGGAAGGGAAGAGGGGGGCGGAAACGAAGAGAAAGAGGAAGAGGAAGAGAAAGAGGAAGAGAGGGAGAGAGAGAGAGAGAGAGAGAGAGAGAGAGAGAGAGAGAGAGAGAGAGAGAGAGAGGGAGAGAGAGGGAGAGAGAGAGTGAGAGAGAGGCGCCGATGCAGATGCAGGCGCACGCGCAGATGCGGACGCGGGCGTCGTGACGCCATTCCCCCCCGACCGATGGAGAGGGGGCTGGAGAAAGAGGGCACGCGGAGCGCATGCGTGCAACGCCGCGGCAAAGCACGAACGGGGGCACGCGCTTCTCGCAGAAAAGCAATCCCCTTTGTGCCCCGCTCCGCCTCGCCTCCCTCCTCTCCCCTCTCGCTCCGCTTCTCCAATTCCCTCTCCCCTCACCCTCGTGTCCCGCTTCGCCTCGTCCCCCTCCGGACCGCCTGCATCTTCCTGTGCTTTACACGGCGTCTGCGCGCCAGCAGGGCCGGGCCCGTCGCACGGCGCGGTCGCGGATTCGTCGCAGCGTCGACGGGCGCGAGCGCGGACGCCCCGATGGATGCAGCGGCTCGAGAGGGCCTCGCTCCGTGCCCCTGCATCCAGCGGCGCTGAGGCGGATGGGTAATTGCGGGCGCCTCCTCGAGGCGCCCGTCGTAGGCGGCCTTTTGCGGTGTCGTTTGAAAAAGGCATCTTGCATGGGCCCTTGGCGCGAGCCTGCGCCGCTTGGCTCCCTCTGTCGCGTCCCTTTTGGAAGCTTTTTCCCCGCGCAGAGATCCCAGTCGTCCCGGTCGTTCGTCGCACTTGCGCCGTCATCGCCTCCCTCCAGAGTCCTCGCCCAGTCTCTCCAGGCTCTCCTTGCCTCCCCTTTCCCCCTGCATGGCCCTCGCCACGGCCGACACCACTGGTGCGGGGTGTCGCTTCTTCGCGGGTCGTCCTCCCTATTCCCCCTCGCTGGACCCTTGTGCGCCCCCCTTGCGCAGGGTCTTTGCGTGTCCTCCTCCCCTCGCCCCCTTTTGCGGGGTCTTTGTGCGTGCCCTCCTCCCCTCGCCCCCTTTTGCGGGGTCTTTGTGCGTGCCCTCCTCCCCTCGCCCCCTTTTGCGGGGTCTTTGTGCGTCCCCCTCCCCTTTGTGAGGGAGAACCTCCGGCGAAGCCGGGTAGAGGCGAACCTCTCTGAGCCTAGCAGACCGAAGTTATTACACACGCGGCTGCCGCCCGCCCAAGGGCAGGCCGGCTGCCGCGCCTGGCGGGAAGGGAAGTTTCCCGCCAGAGGGCCGGGCCTCGGCCCCCGGAAGGGCCGGGGCCCGGCCTAGGGGGACGCGAGGTGCGGGGAGCGGCGGAGCGGCCTGGGAGGAGCGGGCTGCACCTCCGGTGGCAGCGCGTTCCTCACACCCTTCCTCCCCGCCTCCTCCGCCGTGCTTCTTCTCAGTGGGCCTTCCAGGAGAGGTAGACGTTCCAGACGAGGCTCATGGTGTTTGCTGCGAGGGTGTGGTACTGCGGGGGCACGAGGCTAAAGTTGAGCGACTGGAAGGGGATCCAGAGCATCCAGTTGGACTGGAGGATGCTGACGATGTCTGCGCGGATGCGCTGGACCGTGTCGGGGAGCGGCGACCCCTCGAGGGACATGACGGTCAGCAGGATGACGGTGATGAAGCAGGGCGCCATGACGAACTGGTCCAGCAGCATGCGGCCGAGCGCGGACCGCATGCCGGGCTTGCCCAGGCGCGCGAGCTTGTCGTACCAGATGGCCAGCACGGGCCCCACCAGGAAGACGCCCACGCCCGCAAACACGCAAAAACGGTGCACGTCGAACGGCGTCGAGCCGTCCGAGAAGACCACCTGCGCCAGCAGGTCGCCGGCGGCGTTCAGCACGCCCGCGGTCAGCGACTTGGTCACGATCGGAGACGTCGACAGGTAGTAGTTGTACAGGGCGATCGGACGAGACAGAGGAGGGCGCGGAGGAGAGGACGCCGAATCGACAGCCTCGGGAACCGCCACCTCGACGGCGCCCTTGCCGACGCCCTCGGCCTCGGCGCCAGCCTTGGAAGCGGCCGCCTCAGCGGCGCCCTCCGCGGAGCCCTCGACCTCGGCGCCAGCCTTGGTGCGCAGACGGTGACGCTGCGGGAGACGGAAAAGGCCGCGCGGGACGCCAGGCCCGCCAGAGGCCTCGAGGGCGACCCGCGAGGGCGCAAACGCGGCGGCCATCGAGCCGCGGGAGGAGACGCCTGGGAGGACGCCCGACGCGCGAGCTGCGACCGCCGCCCGGGAGAGGGGACGCGCGGGGCGAACGAACGAGGAGGAAGCCAGGGGAGAGGTCAGCGCCGGCATGCCTGCGGCGTGGGGACGGGAGGGGGGGGGGGGGAGGGTGAGCGGGAGAGGGAAAGAAAGGGGGCGATTCGGCGGCCGGGAGCGAGGGAGGAGGGGGGGATTGCGGGAAAGGGGAGAGACGTGCGGAAAGCCCTCGACGGGCCCCCGGTCCGCCAGGACGCGCACGAAAGACGCTCTGTCGTCGCGCCGTCCCGAAAAGCGCGCCTCGAGTCGCCCCAGCGACCCCTCCCCCCCGCCTCCCCCCTTCCCCCCTTCCCCCCTTCTCGCCTCTTGGCAGCTCGACTAGGGTTTTGAAAGCCCTCGCGGCGCCTCGCGTCGCAGCGCACGGCCGACGCGAGCACGCCTCGCCGCAAATCGCGGACGTCCTCGCGAGGCGCCGTCCGAAAAGGGTGCGCGCCCCAGCGCACCCCCACCTCGACTCCAAACCACCCCGGCGCACCCCCGGCTCGACTCCAAACCACCCCGTCTGCTGCTGCCCTCTCCCCTCCGTCCCCCTCCTCTTCTCCCGGCCCCAGCCTCGCGACCAGCGGCCCTTCCTCGCGCCCGTCGCCCTCGCCACGGCCATCGCCGGCTCCGCCGCGTCGTCGACTCGCGCGGCGCCACGACCTGATCCTCTGCCTCCCCCCCTCCCCCCGAAACGCTCCTCCGCCGCTCTCCCTCCGAATCACCTCACGATGCTCTCCCCCCCTTCACGCACCCCCACGCCCGCATCCCCCACCTCCGCGCCCCCGACGCCCAGCTTCAGTCCCTGCCCCCTCCCCGTCCCCTTCGCCTCCCGCGACTCGCGAAACCTCCCCCCCACCTCCCCCTCGCCCGGCCGTACCGCTCGAGCGTCCGGCGACAGCCGGAGACCCCATTCGCGTCTGCATGACGCGTCGGAAATTCGAGTCGAGGGAAGAGAAACGGGCAGAGCACGCCGGGAGGGCGCGGGAGCGCGCGAACGCGAAGCGAGAAGTCGTCGCGAGGCAGGGGTGCAAGCGGCCCACGAGCATAGGGTGCAGGGGTGCGACGGGAGCCGACCAGCGGCGCGCGAACGGGAGCTTTTGCTCGCGATGGGCGTGTGGCGATAGGGTCCGGCGAGCTCGGGGACAACGCAGGCGAGAGGACGGCGGCCCGGCGCGCGCGCGCCGAGAGGG
>PGFX01001586.1:0-15021 GCA_003612995.1 Prototheca bovis | reverse complement strand
TCTTCCCCCCCCCCCCCCCCCCCCCTCTTCCGCTCAGCACACCGCGTCTCGACGCGGCGCGCCGCGGCCCGTTCGGTTCGAGGGTCGGCGGGGGCGCGGCGCGCGCCCCTTCTTCGGCACGACGAGCCGAGGCGCTCGGCTGCGACCGGGCACGCCGGGAGCCTCTCGGGAGGCGTTCGGAGCTGGTCATGGGGTGGAATTCATAAATCTGAGCTTTACGTGGGTTTGCCGCTGGCGCAGTACGCCGCGAGACGGGCGGTGCGGGCGACCAAGCGCGGCCGCGGCCTCCCGTTCTGCCTCCGACGGTCCCGCCGCGGCGGCACCTTCTCCCGCGTTGGGCGCGCCGAGCACCGCCGGCGGGAGGAAGCGACGAACCACGCCGCGCGGTCGGCGGTCGGCTCGATTTCAGATTCGTCGGCGGAATTGGACGGAGCGCGGTGCCGGTTCCGGTTGATCTCGTCTCTCTGGCCGGCCACCTTCGCGGAACGGGGCCGGTGCGGTCGCGATGCGAGCGCAGCCGTCGCTGCGGCGCGCTGCGCGCCACGCATCGCCCAGGGAAGTCAAGCTCAAACTTCCGTTCAAGTACTATGATATCGTCCTCGCCCTTGGGTGCACCGTTTGCATCATAGTGGTGCGCGCCTCGCCGCGACGGTCCTGGAGAGGGCTTGGGACGCGCTCCCACGCTGCTTGCGTGACCCTCCCGCGGAGGGTGGTCCACCCGGTCGTCGCTGCATCCGAAAGCGTCGATAACTCGGTTTTCACTTTGTGGGCGCAAATTGGGCCTTGAAGCGGGCGTCGCGACGGCCGCGCCGATGCCCGACCGGACGACCGGAGCGCACCGTCTCCGCGCGCCGTCACGGGCGCCTCCTTCCCCTCCCCTCCCCCACCCCCTCGCGCTTGCTGGGTCCCACCGGGGTTCGTAGGCGCGGCCGCCGGCCGCCGTCCGGATCGCCGCGCCGCGCAGCGTGCCCTTGCGCGCCGCGGCGCGGGGACGCCTCGGCGAACCTTGGATCTACGATCTTTTGTTTCCACGAGTCTGGGCGAAGCGTTCGGGCGGACGCGTGTTTCGTTTCCGCCGACCAGGGCGCCCAGCTGGGGCGAGGGGAGGGGGCTCGAGGCCGTGCCCGCGGTGGGTGCGGACGCGTTGGCGCCGCGCAGGTCTGGCGACGAGCCGGAACGCGGGGAGGCGGTGGTGCCCACCGGTACCGGAGGCGGAAATGGCGGGGGAGGTGAGGAGGGCTTGGGCCGCGGGTGTCGGGGAACGGCAGACGCCGAAGCGCCGTCGCCCGCGCGGGAGGCCACGAGTGGGTGGGCGGGCTGGCGGGCGGGCGCGGCGGGGGGCGGATGCGCGCGACGGCGTCGCGTCCGTCCTGCCACGCCCGCGAGGCTGATCTCGTCCCTCTCGTTTTTCCGCGCAGTTGGGCGGCGCTCTCTCGAACGCTCGAGATCGTCTGCGGACAAACGAGATGGTGCATCTCGACCGTCGTCAGCTGATCGCGAGCGAGGTCCGCATCGCCGCGATCAGCACGGACAAGTTCTGGAGCAGCACCGACGAGTCGGCCCCAGAGTCGCGGCGGCCCCCCGGGCGCTCGAGCGGCGCGCCCAGCGAGGCGGGCGCAGCGTTGGTCAGCGAGTCTGGTCTGTCCGCTCTGGACGCACAGTCTCAGGCCTGGGAGACGCTCGAGCAGCGGCGCCGGGACCTGTTCCGCGACGCAGAGACGCTCCTGGGCGTGTGCGCCGACGTGGGCGACCAGGAGCTGGACCCCGACGACCGCGAGCGCCTCGAGGCGCAGGCCGAGGCCATGCGGCACGACATAAGCGCTGCAGAGGACCGCATGCGACGCATCGTGGAGGACGAGAAGCGCGAGCTCGCGGAACGCGCCCGGCGGGAGGACAAAAGGGCCGCGAAGCGGCGAGGCCGCGAGGTCCCGGCGTCGGGCGCCAAAACCAAGGCCGGCGCGAACGCCAACGCCAAACGCGCCCATGACGCCGACGTCGAGCCACGATTCGTGCGCGAGTTGCCGTACCGCCCGTCTCCCGCGGCGGCGGGCGCCTTTTCGCGCCTCCCGCCGCTCAGCGAGGCGCTCGTGCGGCGTGCGGCGGGCAAGACGGGACGGGTCTACGTGACGTGGGCCAACGCGGCGGCCGTGGACTTTGTGCAGAACGCGGTCGAAAAGGCGCGCAGCGTAGGCATGCGCAACCTGCTGGTCGGCGCGCTTGACGACGCGTCCGCGCTGCGCTTCAACCGCTCGGGCTTTCTCACCTTTCGCCCAGCGCCCGGCTCGCCCGAGGATGCCGACGCCGCCGAGGTGGGGGGCGGCGAGATCGACCATGGCTCGAGCCGCATGGCGGCCATGGGTCGCTACAAAGTGGCCGTGCTGCAAAAGCTGCTGTCGTACAACCTGACCGTGTTGATGGCGGACGCCGACGTGGCGTGGCTCGACAACCCCTGGCCGTTCTTGACCGCAGCATCGCGCCGACTCTGCGCTGACGTGCTGGTCGCCTCGGACCACCTCGCGCCCACCGAGGACGACGAGGACTCGGCCAAGCTGCGGCTCGCGGCCGCGGACGCGTTCGCCGCAGCCAAGGGCGTGCGCATGGACGACGTGCTCGACGCGGACGACGACGTCTTCGAGTCCGCGGGAGCGCGAATCGAGGAGATCGACATCGTCTCGGCGAGCAACCTCGCCGCACGCGGGGCGGAGGCGGACCAGCTTGCCGCCAAGATCGCGGCCAAGCTCCGCGAGAGCGGCCTCAAGACGAAGGTGGCGCGGACGATCGGCTCTCTGAAGAAGGCCTTGCCGAGACACGCGAAGAGAAAGGTCGCCCTGCGCGACGGGGTCCTGGACGCGTCGTGGCAGCGGGCGTCCGGACGGTTCGGTCTCGACGAGAGGGCAGAGCTCGAATCGGTTCGCGACGAGATGGACGTGGAAGAGCCGCTCTCGTTTGGCGTCGACGACGAAGACGAACGCTCCATCCCGCGTCGACCCGACGAGGACGAGGACGAGAGGTCAGCGCCTCGCCGTGCCGATCGGAGCGGGGCGCGGCGATCAACTTTTCGACGCGCCGACTGGTACGGGAGCGAGAGGCCGAGTGCTCGTCGCTTCGAGGACAATGGCGATGGGGGGTCGACCTCAGGCCGCGCTTCCGCCGCCGAGGACGACGACCTGGCTCTGCGCAGTCGGGACGAGGCCGAGGGCAGCGAGCTAGACTCGCGCCGTGCCGACGAGGCCGGAGACGACGACAGATTCGAGAGCACCGCTTCGAGCCGCGACGATCGTGGTGGTGGCTGAAGACCATTCTCTCACCACGCCGACCGAGGCGGTGGCGGAAGACCATTCTCTCACCACGCCGACCGAGGCGGTGGCGGAAGACCATTCTCTCACCACGCCGACCGAGGCGGTGGCGGGAGGCCGGTCTCCCGCCGCGTCGACCGCGACGACGACGGAAGATCGTTCCCCCGCCACGTCGACGTGAACGGAGGCAGAACGGAGGCCGTTCGTCGCGTCGACCAGAGTGGGAGGAAAGGGCCGGCTGCACGCCTAGTCGACGAGGGCGAGGACGGAGACGTGATCGACGACGTCGCCCAATTTGAGGGCGACACACCCTCTGTCGCCGCTCCTTCTCGCTCTCGTGCGTCCAACGTGGACGTTGCACCGCTCAAGGTCGCCACTCCCACCGCCGCTCGATCCGAGCACGCGTCGCCGCTCGCTGCCAGCAAAAAGAGCGACCGCGGAATTCATAAGGCGTCGCTGGCAGCGGTCGGATCGGCGGCGGCGTCCTCCGGTCGCGCGCGGGTCGGTTCTCCAGGAACGTCGATGGTTCCCGACCGCGCCGTTGCCGAACTCGCGGCGTCTGCGGGTAGCGGGCAAAGCCCGCGGAGCACCGACGCTTTCCTCGATCCCCGCATCGTCGCCGCCGCCAGTGCATCGCCGCGCTCTCCCGTCGTCAGTGCCACCGCTGCCAACGGTGCGTCGCCGAGCCTGCCTGCCGTTGATGACGCTGCCGCAGTCGCCAGGGCTGCTGGCGAGGTTCCGCCGAGCTTTGGCGTCCCCGGCGTCGCCAAGATCACGGCCAAGGCCTCGCGTGCCCCGGGAGCTTCCTCCCGCGCGCGCGGTCGCATCGCAGCGACGTTCAGGGACGCTCTGCTCTGGGCCGACGGTGGCGTGGAGCCCTCGCGCCCGCAGCGCCTCGAGACGACGAAGACCTCGCAGCGCCGGTCCGCTAGGCGCCTCGAGAACGACCTTGACGGGAGAAGCGTCCCCACCGATTCGTCGCTTGATGACGAGCTTTTCGGACGTCGACCCTTGAGCGAGGAAGGCGAGGAGGCACCCGGCGTCGAGGGATCCGTGGTGGATCTCGCCGAGGCCGTCGAATCGGCCGTCGAGCTGCGCAGGCTGCTCGCCGCTCGCAGTGGAGGGTACGCGAAGGGGGCCGAAGCGGCGGCCGAAGCGCGCGCCACCTTCGACCCCCCCGCGGTCCCTTTGTTTCACCTCGACGCCTCGGAGGCCGGCTTCTCGACCTCACGGCGCCGCCTGCAGGGCCTTCGCTCGACCAAGGCGGATCGCACCGCAAGGGAGCGAGCGTGGCGAGAGGCCGGCGTGTGGTCGCTGCCCGCCGCCCTCGCGCTCGAGGGCGCCGAGGCGCTGAGTTCCGACCTCTCCTCGAGCATCGTCTACGTGCGCCCGACGCATCCGGCCAAGCGCCTCGTGCGCGCCTGGCTCGACGCGATGCGCAAGAGCCGCTCGATCGCCGATCAGGAGGCGCTCAACGCCGCCCTGCGCCGCCCGCCACCCAGCTCTGCGAACGCGCTCGCGGATCTGCCGGCTGTCCTCGAGCGACCCTCGCCGCGCTCGCTTGCGGCCGAGGCGGCGCTCGAAAAGGCGGCGGCCAAGGCAGCCTCCAAGGCGTGGGGCAAGAAGGCGGCCTCGAACGCGCCGCCCATCTCGGCCGCCCTCGAGGCGCATGCCCCGCGCCTGCGCGGCTTCAAGGGCTTTGGCGGCGGCGTGACGTTCGGCATCCTGCCCGTCGATCGCTTCTTCTCGGGGCACGTCTACTCGCTCCAGAGCCTGCACGTCCGCGGCGGGGGGCGCTGGAAGCATGTGGACGCCGAGTCGCGCCCGCCGCGCTTCAAGCCCATCTCAGTGCACGCGAGCTACGCGCTGGGCGGCCTCGCAGGGCACCGCGAGCGGCTGCGCGAGGCCAAGCTGTGGCGCGACCACGCGGGGTACTACAAGGACGGAAAGTACCTGAGCATCGACCTGGACGTGCTCACGCCGCCCGCGCAGCTCGTGAGCGTCCGCGACCCGTCGCCTGGGGCCGACTCGCCGCTTGTCGACCACCACCTCGCGCACATGCTGCATCAGCTCAAGCAGGTCAAGACCGGGATGGCGGTGGCCTCTGTGCTCAAGCGTGCCTTCATCCTCCCTGCGCTGCAATGCTGGTGCGACCTCTACTGGGGCCACCTCGAGGCCTGCCGCGCACCCGGCGCCATCGACATGCAGCTTCCGTTCGACTGCCCCGCCGACCTCGTCTTCAACCTGGCTACCTTTGAGGCGCCCGTCGTCAACATGCCCCCCATCGTGCACCACGAGGTGGGATTTCTCTCCAACCCGCGCCTGCACGAGTCGGTGCTACAATCGCTGGCCATCTTCACGCCGCACCCGAAGGCCACCAAGCCCGCGGTCACGTCGCTGCCGATGGTGGGCATCCACGTGCAGCGCTCGGTCACCGTACCGACGAACATGACAGTGGAGGACCTCGCCGACTTGATCCCGACCCTCGCCCCTTCGACCGTGCGCGTGCATCTACGCGCGCCCGCGCTCATCGTCGGCGGCTGGAAGGACCCCGTGGCGGAGCGGCAGTTCGAGGAGCGCTTTTATGCGTCGCTCGCCTCCTGGTGCTGCAGAGCGCGCCCGATCCCGGGCAAGCGATCGATCGCCCTCGAATCGGCATCGTACGCCAAGCTCCTCAAGAGCCCGCCCAGGCGCTTTGCGGACATCCTCGAATCTCTCGCGGGCCACGGCGACACGCTGCGCCACGAGGACGTCGCACACGCTGGGATCCGCTGAGCCCGCGCCGACGGCCTGCGCCGCCTTTTTTTTTTTTTTTCGTTTCTGCCGAAGTGGCACGCTTGTGCGACGATACGTCGGCAGACGACGGCCCACAGCGATTGGTGTATCCGCGCGGAGGAAGCGGAACAGCAAGTGTCCGTGCTGGCAGGTGGCCGAACCGCCCGACGCCCAGGCTGCTCGACGCCCACACCGCCCGACGCCCAGGCTGCCCGGCTGCCACACGCCACAACGCCCAGGCTGCCCGGCTGCCACACGCCACAACGCCCAGGTCGCCCGGCTGCCACACTCCACAACGCCCAGGTCGCCCGGCTGCCACACGCCACAACGCGCCGAGTGACAAAATTAGACAACCGGCGATACCAACGGCAACAGGCATCCACACCACCTGGCGCCCACCGGCGACCGCCAACCGCGTCGATTTCACCCCCCCCCCCCACCACCTCCACCGCGGACAGCCGCTGCTGCTCCAAGCCCCCGCCGTCCGCCACGCAGCCCCACCGCCTCTTCTCCTCTCTTTCCGCTGGTATCCTTTCTCTCTCCACGCGTTTTCGTCCACGCTCTTGAGTGTATGTTCGCCCTCCATGCCATATGCACCCGCAAGCCAACTTGTCGAGGCTCCTCGAGACGTCGTGACATCTCAAAACGAGCCTCGATCGAGGCGCCGCTTTTGGCCCCTTTCTCGCGAGGCAGTTTCATCGTCTTCCCCCTTCTCCCCCCCCCCTCCCAACCCCTCTCGATATATCTATGCCACAGCGTTGCGCGTGATCGGGCGGCACGATCTGAGCCTCCGTCGGCTCTCCGCCCAGCGCCCAGCGATCGCCCGCTCACCTAGGCGATCTGTCGCTGGGCGCTCGAACAACTCTTCCCGCTTCGCGGAAGAGGAGAGCGCACGATTTGGCCGCCCGCAGCAAGGCGCAAGCGTTTCACCACACGGCAAACCAATCACTCGCTACCTCGTGCCCGCTTCTGCTTTTTCACAAAGCCGTCCTCTCTCTCCTGCGTGTCTTTTTTTCAGCACTTTTTTTCTCTTCGGTCATTATCGCATGGCTCTCTCTCCTCTCAACGCAACTTTCTCCCTCTCCCGTCATCTTTCTCTCCCTCCCTCCTTCGCACTTGTCCACCGCTTCTGCGCCTCTCCAGTCGCCCTCGCCACCGCGTGAACGGCCCCCAAGCCTCGCACACTCGTACCACGGCAGCACCTTTGCAGACGCCCGCCTGCGTGCGCCACACCGCGCGCCTTTCCCCACGCATCGGCTCCACCGTCGATCCAAGTCGTCCATCCATCAGTCTGTCACCATGTGCGTCCCTTGTCTACCCTGCAAGCAGCGTGCGCATCTGTCCCCGATGCCTCCCCCCCACCCCACCCCGCCGCTTCCTAGCGCCGCCTCCTGGCGCCGCCACATGCGCCCGCTCCCAGCCACCTTCGAGGTTTCTTGCCGCTCGACCTCGTGGCCACCCCCCCACCTTCGCGATCCTGCCGTCTCCTCCTCCGCAGCCGTTTCGCCTCCGCGACTCGCCGCCTCTCCAGCTGGCGGTGTTCGCCGCGGAGGCGCGCCGATCCTGCAGCCGCGGCGCCGCTCCTGCCGACGCAGAAGACGACATGAGAGGAGCAGCCCTCCCCAGGGCCACCTCGCCCCTCCATGACCGAGTCTCCGCAATTTTTTTTGACGCTCCCGTCCAAGAGTCGTCGCCGTGTCGATCGTTCCCGTCTCTTTTTTTCTCTTTGGCAGCCCCGCCCGAGCCCCAAACCTGTCCCCCTGCACTCTCCTCGCAAGCGTTCTCGTCCCGAGGAACGACTCTCGCCTACCTCGTCCCACTCCGGTCGTCGCTCTCCGTCTCGCTCCGCCGCGCCAAGCTCCAGCCGAATTCCTTTGCGAGCTTCCTGGCAGATCGTCGGCAAACCCTTTTCTCGGGGAAGCGGAAACGTACGCAGCTGCCTTCCCCATTCTCCGCGGCACCTTCGTTCGCAGCGCAGCCGATCCCGCCCAGATGTGTATCCCAGCGGTTCCCCCCACCGACATCGCGCGCGCCTGTAACGATCCGTCGACCCGGGCTCGACGTCCGTCGGGCCGCAGCGACCTTCACGTGGCCATGCCGCATGAAGACCTCTTTCGCCTCGCCTCCGCACGGGGGAATGAAGCATCTCGACGAAATGAAACATCGCGCCTGGGGTACGCGGAGTAAAAAGGTTGGGTAAAAAGGATGAAGAGGTCAAGGTGCGCGGCGCAGCGAACTGGGCGTGGAGAACGCGGCATGGCGAACCGCGGCGAAAACGCAGCCGCAAGGTGGCATTCTCTGCAGAGCGACAGAAGGCGGGGCGGGTGCGCGAGAGCGTCGAGGTGGCGGGCGGAGGCGTCGAGGCCGCGAACGGCCGCGGCAAAGCCGCCTTCCGGAGCGCAGACGTGGCGCCGCCGCTCCCCCGCCTCTTCTCTCGACCACGCGCGTCAGGCCGTCGTGGTATCGATGGACTGGTAAAACCTGGAAAAGTCGAGGCTCGCGAGTGTCTCGTCGGCGCGCGCGCCCACCTCGCCCTGCTCGGCCGCGAGCGTTCGAAGCACGCGAAAGAGCAGCGCCCGTCGGCGGCGGAATTGCGCGACGGACTGAACGAACGCCTCGCGGGCGTGCCGCTGCGCGAGAGCGGCGGCCTCGCGTGCGGCCTTGGCGGCCTCCACCTCGGCCGCCTCGTCCGACTCCCACCACCTGTCGACCTCTGCGGGCGGGGCGGGCGTCTGGTCCTCCTCACCGTCGCTCTCGGATCGAGATCCGTCCGCGGCGGAGCGCTTCGTCACCGCCGGCCGCTCCGCGCTGCTCCGGACGCTCTCGATCTCCTCGGTGCGCATGCGCACGTGGGCGCTCGCGAAGACCTCGGCCCGGTGCGCGGCGGCGGCCGCACCGCCCGCGTCAAGCGCGCCGACGAGCTCGCCCCGCGCGACCACCTCGAGGGGCGAGCTGCCAGCTGCAGGATCGGCGCGCCCCGGGCCGCGCGAACCCGGCGCGACCTCGGCCGACGCGCGTCGCAGCGCCTCGCGAGCGTCCTCGGCGGCGGGGGCGGAGAGCAGCGCCGCGCTGAGCGCCTGGGCGGCCGCGCACGCGCGGCAGAGCGCGAGCTGCCTGGCACCCCAGGCGAGCGCTCGCAGCTCCATCCTGAGCCCGACGACGCGCGGGTCCGAGGCCGCCGCGACGCGGTCCCGCCTCGTGCGCGCGCCGCGGGATGCGGAGGAGCCTCGCCGGACCGGACCGATGCTGTCGGCGTCCTCGAGCGCCCAGTCGAGCTGCGCCGCCAGGCGAGCCGCGTCGCCGAGCCGCGACAGCACTGCGGGTGCGTCCGGCCCGAGAAGCTCGGCCAGGGGCGAAGCAGGGTCGAGCTCCACCGCGTACCGCAGCCGCTGGAGCCACCCAGCCCCGGGGCCATACCGAAGCTTGCCGGCGTCCGGGTCGGCGGAGAGAGCGGCGCTCGGCTCCTCGGCGACCGAAACGCGGATGCGGTACCGACCCACGGGGTCCCAACTTCCCCCGTCGCCGGCATCGTCCTGCACGCGCGCCGCGGCCTCGTCCGGAGAGGCCCCAGCGGCGGCCGCGGCGCGCAGCGCCGCGTCGACGTCCTCGCGGCCGGGCGCACCCGGCAGCAGCGCCGCGAGCACGCGCGTGGCCTGGGCCGCGAGCCCCGAGCGACGCAGCCGGTCCATGCGGAGCCTCTCGACGTGCGCCGCGCGGGACAGCGCGCGGCGCGCGAGCCGCGACTCGAGCAGCACCGCGAGCGGCGGAGCGGGGAGGGCGAGGTCGCGAGGGACGTCAAAGCCGGGGTGAGGAGGCGCGGCAGCGGCGGGCCGAGCTCCCCCGTCGCTCTCGTCGCGCCAGCGCGCCGCGACGCGGCTCTCTCCGTCCCGCCGACGGCGACGCTCCGGAGCGCCGATCGGAAGCAGGTCCTCGTCCAGGCGCGCGGCGGTCGCGACCGAGTAGTCGGGTAGCCCCATGTCGGCGGAGGAAGCCTCGGAGGACGCCGATGGGGAGGGCTCGTCGAGAGGGGAGAGCGCGCCCACCGAGCCTTCGATGGTCAAGACGCTGTAGGTCGCCTCGCCGAGCAGGTCCCGCCGAACCAGCTCGCGCGTTGGTGCGGCCAGAGCGGTCCATTCCCGCAACGCCGACGCGGGCGCGAGCTCGCCTCTGGGCGAGGCCAGCGGAACGAGACTGCCCTTGCTCAAAGACGCAGCCGCCGTCGCTGGGCGCAAGAGAAAAAGACCCAAAGTGCATGCGCTCCATTCGGCGTCCCACGCGCTCGCACACGCGGCCATGCGGTCTCCGACGCGGACGACGTTCCTCCGCGCGCCGGGCTCGCCTCCGGCTTCGAGCGGCGGGAGGGCTGCGACCGAGGGCGCCGGCGAGGCGGCGAGCGAGAGCGCGGCGCCGCGCGCGGCGGCACGACGCGCAGATGCAGCCGATATCTCCAGCAGTCCGGACCGCGACGAGGCTGGCACGTCGGGGAACGTCGCTGGGAGCGGCGGACCGGCGGTGAGAGGTGGGGCGTCGGTCGGCTTTGGGAGCAGGGAGATGGCAGAGGGTAGGGGCTCGAACGGCCAGTTGAAGGGACACGGCAGCGCCGGCAGCTCCGGCAGCGCCCGACCGGATACGTGCATCTCGGACGACCGCGCGCGCCAGCTGCCGCACCGAGCCGACTCTCGCCCTATGCACGCCGGGTCGCCGCTCGGGTCGCGGGCGCTTTGCGCGGAAAGCTCGGATCGGCGGCTCTCGGAGCGCAGGGGCAACCGAAGCGCCACGCCCGCTTCCTCGTCGGCGCTCGTGGTAAGAGGCGCGCGGGAACGCGCCGGTACACCCGCGCTCGGCTCCGCTTCGTCGAGCGGCGGCGTGGATGGCGTGGGCGTCGTGGACGCAGCGGGGCGGGCGAGCGAAGCTCGCAGGGGAGGGGACGCGTCGCCTCGCTCGCCGAAGAGTTCTCCATCTGAAGCCAGCGCGGCGAGGTGGCCGGACACCTTCAGCGCGCCCCGAGCGTGTGGACCCAGCACCTCGGCCCTTTCCTCCCCGGTCGCTTCATCGAGCAGCCACGACCCGGCGCTGGCGCGATGCGACGCGAACGGAGGCGCCGTGTCGGAACCGTCAAATTCGCCAAAGGAGCCGCACCGAGCGCTCTCGGCGTGCGTCCTCGCGCTCCTGGCGCTGTACCACCCCTCCGGCTCCCCGGCGTCGTCGGCCGGCCTCCCGGCCGGGATGCGGGCGCTGGCGGAGGGCTCGGCGCTCGGCGCACCGGCCAACGCGCCATCTTTCGTGGACACGTTCGCGGCCGCAGCCAGACGAAGGGGAGGGACGATGACGGAACGGCGCGAGGCGCTCGGGGGAGCCTTGTGGGCGAGCGCAAGGACGCGTCCGGGTCCGTCGACGGGATCCGCGGACCGAGCGGCCGCCTCGCGCCCGCCGTTGCTCGGCGCCCGCAAGGAGACGAAGCGGACGTCTCGGGAGGTAGCGACGATGAGGTCGTCAAGCCCCTTTTCAACGTCCTCGGCTGGGGAAGCGCCGCCCGCACGGCCTTGGGCAGCCCCAAGAAGGGCACGGGAGGATCGGTCGGAGCCGCGGCGACCGCTGTCGTCCTCCGAGTCCCGCGCGTCTCGCCAGAGGCGGTCGGAGGCAGGAACGCTGCCGCACTCGTCGACCTCGCTCCACCGCATGGCCTTGGACGTCGGCCCTTCGCGGTCCCTCGAGGCACCTGCAAGAGCCGCCGCTCGCCTTCGCGACGTCGCGCGAGTCGCGGTCGCGTCATCGTCCTCGTCGTCCAGAGCGGTTGCGCGGAAGGGAGTGGCCGCAGGAGGCGGGGAGGCTGCTTCGGGGACGCGTGGGGCGGTGGGACGCGAAAGTGACGCCCAGACCGACGGCTCGGGAGAGGCCGGAGAGGGCGAGGAGACTCCGGAGGGCCAACCGGCGTTCCCAAGAGGTCCGACAGGCGTTTGAGAAACCCCTGCGGTTGCGCATTGCGTCCGGGTCGCGTCGCGACCAGACCACCCGCCGAGCCCCAGCTCGCGACGCCGCTCGAGGCGGCGCTCGCCTCGGACGGCGGCCGCGAGGTCGGCCCGAGCGGCCTCGCCACCCGCGGCGAGCAGTTCGAGGTCCTCGCCGCGCCAGCGTCTGCCCGGAGCCGAAAGCACTCCGGGAATGCCGCCTCGCGCCGAGAAAAGCGGGCGGTCGGAGAGCGGCGCGGTGGCCGAGGGCCCGTCCCGCACGGTCGCAGCCTCGAGCGCCCCCACGCGTCGCTGCTCGAATCGAGCGCTGCCGCAGTCCCGGGGCGTCTCCCAGTACCGCTCTGTGCGCTGAACCGGAGCATGCAGCGCCTCGACACGCGGAGCAAAGGGAAGAATCGGGGGCACGCGCGAAAAGGGGGCGTTGGGCGAGGAGCCCCCTTCGCTCCGCGGGGCATCGCCCCGCACCTCGTCGCCGCCGTCGCCGTCGAGGAAGGCGTCCAGCGCCTTGCAGGAAGGGCGCAGCGTGGCGAGAAGAGCTTTGGAGAGCGTCTCCGAAGCCGATGCGCCTTCGGCGCACCCATCCCTGATCGAAAGCCGCTCGGCTGCCGCGCGCAGGCCCGAAAGAAGCGCGCTCGCCAGGGTCGGGAGCTTTGACAAACCGCTGGGGGACCTCATCTCGGCGCCCGGCAAAGGGCAGCCCCCCGCCGCAGATCCAGCGCGAAAGCCCGGCCGCGCGCATCCTTCCGACGCAGAGCTTTCGGTCTCTTCGGCCTCTTCACCGCCGAGCGATCTGCCTTGGCCGCCCCCCCGTTCCTCCGAGCCACCGTGCGCTGCACGAAGCACCTCATCGGCGAGCGCGTCGCCCCGGGTCCTCTGCACGCGCTCGAGCAGTTCCGCGACGCGTCTGGCGCGTCCCAGCCGCGCTGCCACCGCCTCTGGCGATTCTGAGCGCGCGGCGACCCGGGCTGCGGCCTCGCCCACGGCAGCGGCCGCGGCCTCGAGCGCCCCGGCCCAGGCCGCCAGCGTGCCCGCGGCAGGGACGAGCGCGGCCGCGAGCGCACGCACGACCTCGCCGCGTGGCCCAAGCCCCTCGAGCGCCTCTCGAGCCACCAGAGCTTCGCGCGCGGAGGCCGCAGCAGCGCGGCTCCGGGCTGCGGCGAGCCGCAGCCGGCGGAGGCTCGAGGCGACCTCGAGCGGCGTCTGGAGAGAAGCCGCCGAGGCGCGCGCGGTCGCCCCGCCGATCGAGACGGCGTCGCTCAACGCGTACCTCGGGAGAGAGGGCGAGCGGCGCCGCGTCGACGCCGCCTTGGCTGCCCTCAGCCCCTCGGCCAGGATGTCGCCCCTGGATCGACCCCAGGCCTCGCCGCTCCCGTCCAGCCAGCTCTGGGCTTTGGGGTCCCTGCCCAACCAGCTCTGGGCCTCAACGCCCCCGTCCGGTCCGCTCCAGGCAATCCAGCTCGCGGGCTGCGGCGCGCCCAGAAAGGCGTCCGCGAGGGCGCGAACGGCCTCGGGCAGGTCGACGGGCACGGCACCTTCCTCGCACCGCCCCCACCCATCGCTGCGGGTCCCGCCGACAGCAGGTGGCAGGGGCGCCACCGGGCGCGCAGAGCCCGCGGCGGAGGCGGAGGCGTCGGCGGAGCCCCTCGTGCGCACAACGGAGGGTCGCGAGCCGCCGCGTCCGGGCGTGTAGCGCTCCGAGACGCCGTGCACGCGCGCGAGCGAGTCGGAAGTCGCCCGCGTGCCCCCGAACGCCCCTGCGAGATCCGCGTCTGTGGCCACGCCGGCTGCGGCGCGCATGGCGGCGATCCGGGCGCGAAACGCGGCGCCCGGATCGATGCGCGCGGCGCACCGCGCCTGCACACCCCCGCACGCACCCGCCAGCCACGCGTGGGGCGGGAGCGCGGGCGGCAGGGGCGGCTCGAGGTCACTTTCCGAGTCGCTTGCCTCGCCTGCTGGCCAGTCGCCTCGTGAGGGCGAGCCGGGAGCCGGGGAAGCGCCGGCGCCGAATGGGCCGCTCTCCGCCGACGTGGCAGCGGGAGAGGTGACGGTGGTGGCCGCTGGAGGCATGCGCTTCGCCGAGCGCCTAGGCGGCAGCGCCTTGGCTTCGCCGGCCTCGGGGTCGCTGAGCATCGGAGACGGCCTCGCGGGCGCGGCGCCGGCGCCCTTGGCGGCGAGCTGCGAGACGACCATGTCATAGGACGCCTCTCTCCCGGTCGCCTGCCACGTCGCGCGCCTCGCGACGCCCAGAGGCGGTCGCGGGGGGAACGCCGAGGCTCGACGGGGGGCGGCAGAGGCCTCCTGTTGAGTGGCGGAGGCCGCCGGAGGGGCGGCGGGGGCCGTCGAGGGGACGCCGGCGGTCGCCATGGCTGTCCCGGCACCGGTGCTGCGGTAGCGAGAGCTGACGACGGAGCGACGTCCCTCGACGCCGCCTGCGCAGCGGTCCTGCGCCTCCGCCCCGCGTGCGCTCTACCGGCGGCACCGTGGTCGGCGCTGCGCCACCCGGTCTCGCCCTTCCGCCGCAAAATCTCCCTCCAGGTCGCCCGGCTCGCAGGCTTTGCCGCGGATCCGACTGGGGTCGCGGGGCGAGGACACACGCGCAGTCGCCGCGCGCGCCTTGCAGGCAAACCCGTGACCCGCCGATGCGGCCGGATGCGGGTCGCACGACGGCCACAAAGCAACGGATCCCGAGCCGCGCGCGTTCGCGCGGTCGGACGCGCGGCGCGGCCCGGGCTGCGACCGACGCACGGTCTGCGGGTCCACGGGGCCCTTTCGGCGGAACTCGGCGCCGAGCTAGGGCGTCCGAGATTTACCTCGAGAGGCGGTCGTTCGCTTTGTCCGCGCCACGGCGCGGTGGGGAGCGCGCCGCGCGCCGCGGCCGCGAGCCGGGACGCCTGCGCCGCGCGGCCTCCGGGCGCGCGCGAGCCGGTGTTTGAAGCGGCGCCGCGCAGATGCGGGAAGGGAGGCGGGGGGGATTTGGAGCG
>PGFX01001575.1:0-15100 GCA_003612995.1 Prototheca bovis | reverse complement strand
CCCGCCGCGCCGCGCCGGCCCCCCTCGCGCGCCGCGACCCCACCTCGCCCGCGCGCACGCGCCGCGCGCGTCCGGTCGCGGCCACGACGGGCCTTGCCTCGCGCCGATCCGGCAGTGCGTCGCAACCCGCATTCGGATCTCAACGCCATGTTCCGCTCCGTCTCGATCGTCGCGGCCCGCGCCGCCGCGCCCGCGGCCGCTGCCGCCGAGCGCGCCGCGCCGCTCGCCGGGGGCGCCGCGCTCCGAAACTTCGCGACCGACCCGCAGCACCCGGATCCATTCACGGAAAAGCTGCAAAAGCACACCGAGGAGGAGCTGCTTGAGCTCGTGCGCGACGGATCCGAAGCCGTCGCCGAGGCCGAGGGCGACGAGGAGGAAGACGACGGACCCAGGGTGCGCGGGCCGGAGGGAGTGGCGACGCGAGGGGCGGCCGCGAATTGACCTTTGGCGCCGCGAATTGACGCCCCACTCTCCCCGCATTCCGGCCCACCCCGAGTCCCCACCGCCCCGCACGTCCCGGCCTCACCTTGCCCCCGCGCCCGTCCCGCTCGCCCCCATCTCTCGCTCCGCGCCCCGTCCGGCTCGCTCCCACCTCCCCTCTCCTCCCCCTCCCTCCCCCTCCCCCCGCCTTCCGCTCCCCCGCCCGCTCCTCACTTTCCTTTTCCCTCGCTTCGTCGCGCCCCGCTCTTCCGCGCAGGTCAACCCGAAGACGGGCGAGATCGGCGGGCCCAAGGGCCCCGAGCCGACCCGCTACGGCGACTGGTCCCGGGCCGGGCGCTGCGTCGACTTTTGAAAAGGGCGGCGCGCGAGCCCCCCCATGACCGCGCGTCCCCTGCAGGCCTCCTCGACTTGACGCCGTCACCCCGTCTCGCAAACGGTACATTGCGTCTGCGAACGATCTGCCCGCGCCGCACGACCCAAAGCCGTCTTCTCTCCGCCCCCCCCCCTCCTCCGCTTGTCTTTCCGCCCTTTTTTCGAGTTTTCGCGCCTCGCGTGCCCCCGGCCCGGCCGCCATCCTTTTTCCTGCCCTTTTCCTGTATTTTCGAACGCGCGGCGGGACGGACGGAGGGGGAGAGAGGGGGGAAGGGTGGCATGCGGGACCGGCTCGGCCGGGTCAGGGGCGCGCGGGGGGGGGCAGCCGGCGGCCGAAGACCGCCGGCTTGGAAATGCGAAGGTGCACATTCCTGTCGATGGCCCTCCGGTCGCGGGCAGAGTTGGCGTCGCGCTGCCAGACGCCGCCGCACGCCGCGCAGCGCAGCGTCTCGTGGGGGTCGGCGTCCTCCGCGACGTGCTCCAGGCGCCGGGACGCGCCACAGAGCGAGCGGATCTGCGACGTGCCGTGCTCCGGGACGAAGAAACCGTGCAGCCCGCGCTTGCCGAGCATGCGCCGCAGCAGCGCCGTCGAGCCCGGGGCGCACGGGTGGCCGCCGATCGGGCTGCTGGGCGAGCAGGAGTAATCACCCACGGCGACGACGATCTGCCCGCGCCCCCCGCACTTTCGTGCCATCCTCTCCACCGACCGTCTCAGCGTGCGCTCGCGGGCGATGCGGCTCGAGACCCGCAGCGCCAGGTAGCAGTTGCTGCCCAGCACGCGCTGCGCGCCCTGGACGTGCGGCGCGTGGTGCGCGAGGTACTCGTACGACCGCTCGATCGCCTGCACCTTGCGCGACGGCGCCGAGGCGCGCAGGCACTGGAGCGTCATCAGCTCCGGGGGCGGGAGGGGCTGTGGGGCCGCGGAGGCGGGCACGGACGTCGGCGTGGCGTTGGCTTGCGAAGGCGATGTGCCATTTCGTCCGGGGAGCAACGCGTCAAAGGAAACGCGCCCCCCCCGCTTCCTGATGCCCCCCCCGCGCTTTCCGCCCCCCCCGCTTCCTGATGCCCCCTCCGCGCTTTCCGCCGCCCCCGCTTCCTGATGCCCCCTCCGCGCTTTCCGCCCTCCCCGCCCCCTTCCCCCCCTCCCTCTCCCTCTCCCCCCCTTCCCACCTCCCCTTCCCTGCTCGCCCGCACCGCCGCCCGCACCGCCGCCTCCGCCCTCTCCGCGTCCCTGCCCCCCCGCGGCGGCAGGTCGGGGTCGGGCATCGTGGAAAACGGGCGGCGCTCCAGCGCGACCCGGGCGCGCCTCGTCTCGGAGTGCGGCGACTCCCGGCGGATCCGCGCGGCGGACAGCTTGCAGATCGCGCCGTTGCTGCTGCTGCACGTGACCACATCGTTGGCCCCAGGGTCGGTGCCGACTGCAAGGGTGCCCTCGTCGGGTGTCTTCCCAGGCGCGTGCGCGAGGATCCGGCGGGGTCGTGCTCGTTCGAGATGGCGTAGCACGCTGGGATGCTGCTGGGATCCTCGCACCCGCAGCCGGGGTCGGCGCGCGCGATTGGCGAGCGATGCACTAGATCGGGGGGGGGACAAGGCCAAAGAGGGGCGGCGGGTGCTTGGCGGGGCGTTTTTTTTTTCCCGGCGCGCTGCGCCGCGCAGCCTCGTCCGCCGCACGACGGCGATCCGGGGGCAGCGCGGGCGAAGCAACCGCGGCATGAACGCCGGGGACGTCGGGGCCGCGGGGGGGAAGCGGGCTGCCTGCGATGCGCCCGGCGCCCGACCTTCTCGAGCCGCCGGCGCGTCTCGGCCCGCCCGCGTCGGGCACTTCCTCCTCGGGCCACCCCGCGCCCCCTCCTCTGCTCGGGTCTTGGGCCTCGGCGGGGCACGTAAGGGCCCCGAGGCAAACGCCGAGGGCCAAGACGTCCCGCTCGGTCGCCTCGGCCGAGCGGCGCAGGCGCGTCTCGAGGCCGTCCACCGGCCGTCGGCTGCGGACCCCGGCTCGGTACGCCCTTTTTTGGTCCGCCCACTCTTCGGAGCGTCCGCTCCCCCGGCCGCCCTCGCCCTGCTCTCCCATCCCCCCCTCCCCACCCCGGTCGCCCCCACCCTGCTCCTCCTCGCTCCCGCCCTTCCACGATCCTCGCGCCTCCTTCTCGATCTTCGAGGCCGCCTTGGAGCCCCTCCGCGCCATCCGCAGCGAAACGCCCTTGCCGTCCGTGGTGAAGCGGTTGGCGAAGAGCACCCCCCCCGCGCACCGCTCGTCGAGAAGAAAGCGCTTGGGGATGCGGAAGAGGTGCGAGAAGATGGCGTTCCGGTGGCGCTTAAACTTCGCCGCGTTGGGCACGGAGACCCCGACCGCCTTGAGGAGGTCGCGCAGCACCTCGTCGCTCACCGCAAAGTGGGGAACCGCCCTCAGGGCGGCCTCGACGGCGTTGGCGAACGCCGTTGAGGCCGCCCTGGCCGCGGCTTACGGGTTCAGCGGGGCCAGTCTCCAGTGCGGCCGCTCAGGTGAGGTGGGGCCGAGGCGGAAGCGACGTGGCGCGGCCCGGCAGCCCGGCACGCTCTCTATGTCCCAAATCGGCTTCCGGCGCAATGAGGCGTATCAATTTCACGAACGCCCGCGGAATGGGATGGACGCTCTTGCCAGGAAGCTCGCAGGGCCCAAGCTCGCGGACGCGAACCACGCGGGCGCACCGGCCACAGACGCGGAGAGGAGCGCACGAGAGGTCCGTCGGAAATTCGTCACGGACGTGGAACAAGAGATCAGCTGAGAGGCTACGGCGGTCCAGCGCGCAAAATGTGCGCTGGACCGTTGCCAGGTCCAGCTCGACACCGTGCTGCAGGGTCGGGCCATGTGGTGGGGGAGCGGGCTCCCCACCCGTCCCCAGACGTCGGTAGACGCCCCCATGGCGCTCGACACGCCTCCCGAGGACCGCGAGCTGGGGGCGCCGACGGAGTCGGGGGGGAGGCTTGGGCCAGGGTTGGCCCGAGCAACGGATGGGGGGCATTTCGGCGCAGGTGTCGCCGACGACGCGGGAGACGCCCGCCGCCCCCACGGCCGAACCGACCCTCGAGGGTCGACCGCGCACCGCCTCCCGTTCAGGATCATCTTCATCACTTGCCGTCCCTCGCCCGCCGTCCCCGTTTTCGCGCGCCGCCCCTCGCCCAGCACCGCCGTCGTCACCCACCTCGCCCTCTCCGCCGCCAGCCACGTCCCTCCCGGCGCCTTCCGCTGCGCCCGCAAGCCCATCCACCCAACCTCTGCGCCGCACCGCCCCGGTGGTGGCGCAGGAGGCCGAGCGGCGGGCCGCAGGTTCGCGCGCCGGTGGGTCGGGCGCCCCCTTGGACGCAGATTTCGACGCCGACGCCTCGTCCGACGCCTCGTCCGTCGCCTCGTCCGCCAAGGACTACGACGCCCCGTCCGTCGCCTCGATTGAGGCTTCGTCCGGCACCTCGTCCGACGCCTTGAACGATATCTCAACCGAGGAAGACTCGGCCGAGGACGACTTTCTTCTCGACTCCGACGTCCCTCCCCCACCGAAGCGCACCTGCGGGACCCGCGCCTCTGCCTCCACCACTGCCGCCGTTTCCACCACCATCTGTGTCATCGCCTCGCACCTCCAGGCCTCCCACCGAGTCACGTGCGCCGCGCCCGGTCGTAGTTACGTCGGCGCCGGGCGGATATCGGCGGTCGCGCCGCGTCGCAGACCTTGCCCCGCACTCGCGCGACTTGCGGGAACCTGGCGATCGTGCGTCGCGGCGACGTACCCGCCAACGAGGGTCGTCCAGTAGTTTGGAGCGGCCCAGCAGGGAGGCCTGCGGGGGAGGGGCGACTGGGCTCTCTACGAATCGGCGCCGCAGCGGTGATGATTGCGCGGCGCGCGAGCGAGCAGAAATGCGCACGGCTCGCGCGACTACGCTGCGATTGCGGTGGAGGGGGAGGAGGCGAGGGGGGGCAGAGCGCGCGGAAAGGCGGGGAGGGAGGGATGGGGTGTCGAGCAAAAGCTGTCCCTCACGATCAGGCACGGTTCACCTCGATCCGATCCGATCCGTCCGCGAGACCCCCGCCGCTCCCCTCGCCGCGCCGCCACGGCCCTCGCACCCTCTCACGCCGCCGCCGCGCCCGGACCGCGCTCGCGCGCTCCGAGCGCGCGCTCCCGCGCGCTCGGAGACCGCGAGACGGGACCTTCAAGCCCGCCGCTCCGCCCGCTCCGCGGGACGCGATGGCAGCTCGCGTCGCAATTCGGGCGCTGTGCCGTCCGAAACCGTTTGTGGGATCGACGCTGCACTCCCGCGTGAGCTCGCGTTTCGCGCCCCGCCCCCCGCGTGCCATGGTTCGCTCCCCTCGGATCCCGCTCGAGGTCTATCGCGCGAGCTCTCCACTGGCGCTCCGCGAACTCGAACAGAGTATCGAGCACCTTCGATCCGTCGACCCAGGTGCGCGGCGGGCGCGAAGGGACGCGGTGAATCGGCGCCTCGTCCAGAGCCACCGGTCAGCATCGCAGCGCTTTCGTGTGTCTCGGAAGTCGCCGAAAGCGCGACGCGGTAGCGGCAGGGAGACCGCGTTCGGGCGCGTTCGCCCAGGCGCTTCCATCTCTCTCCTAACCCTCCCGGAGCAGAGCTCTCCAAGGTCATCGACCGCCACGGCGTGCCCAAACGCCTGACCAACCCGCGTGGGAGGGCGTTCCCGCAGCTGCTGTTCGCCATCTTCAACCAGCAGGTGTCGGTCGCGGCCGCGGACAGCATCGCGCGCAAGTTTCTCGACACGAGCGTCCGGCTCCGCGCGCACAGAGAGTCGCAAAAGGACAAGGGCGCCGCTGGCCCGGACCCGGTCGCGTCAGAGCTCGAGGCGGCCTTTGGCGACGCCGTGCGTAGCGACCCGGATGTGCCCCCGCGTGCGCAGCATCCCGACTGGCCAGAGCCCGAGTTTGTGCTTTCCATGTCTTCCGAGACGCTGCGGTCGGTGGGCCTGTCTGGCCGCAAGGTCGAGTACGCGCACGCTACCGCGCAGGCGTGCCTCCCGGACGCCCCCCTCAGCGAGGCCTCGATCCAGGAGATGACCGCGGACGAGCTGCGGGCCGCCATCGTCGCCGTTCGCGGGCTCGGACCCTGGACCGCCGACCTGTTCTTGATGTTCTACGCCGGCCACAAGGACGTCATTCCCGTCGGAGACCTCGGCATTCGCCGCAGCTACGGCCTTTTGCGAGGCAAGGGAGCCGTCCCTTCACCCGCAGAGGTCGTCAAGGGCACAGAGCACTGGAGCCCGCACCGCACGGTCGGTGCGCTCTTGCTCTGGGAACTGGGGTGGGAGCTGGCGGCCGCTGCCAAGACGCGGCCCAAGGCGACGAAAAATCCGCGGGGGCCCAAGAGGACGGCAGGGAGGAGGGGGGATGGGGAGCTCGCGGAGGGAGCAGAAAAGGGGTCGGAGGAGCCGCAGGCGGGCGAGGCGGCCGTGGCTGCGCGCGAGACGGCGGCGTCCGGGGAAGCTGCGGGCCAAACTCGCGCCCACGCCGCCTCACCGTCGCGCGCCAAGCCAAGGAGGCGCCCCAGGAAGTGGGCGGTCGCGGACGCGGGCGCGGGGGCGGGGGGGAGCCTTCCCGCATCGCCGCCGCTCGAGGCCCCGACGCCGATGCCACCGTCGCCGCAAGCCCCGCTGCCGACGCCGCTGCCGCGGGTCCCCGAGCCCGCCATCGCCCCGGAAATCCCGCAGAAGCGCGCCGCATCGGCGGGCACCGCGGCGCGCGAGCCCGTGGCGGGCGCGAGGCGGTCGCCGCGGCTCCGCGACGGGACCGTGCGCTGATGGCGGCGAGGGATCCCAACCCCTCCCGCCGATCGGCGCGAAAGGCGCGTTTGATTTTCGTCGCGGCGACGTCCGTCCGCCTCTGGGGGGTACCGCCGTTTGCCATGCCGTCGAGCCGGCTGGTTTGCTGGGGTGTTGCCCGTGGCGTGCGGATGGGGACGGAAGCGAAAGGGCGCGCGACGCCCCCCCTCCCCCCCCCTTCGAGCACGCCTCCCCACTTTTGATCGTCCCCTGCTGCGGGTGCAAGGCTCTCTGCCGCGGAACGTCGAAACAGCCCGCCGATGGGCTGGCCCGCGCGAGCGTGCGGCGCCGTGCGGCACCGGCCCGAGGGACGCAAGAAAAAGGTGGGAGGTGAGAAAAGCCAGCACGAACGTGTGTCGTGCAAGGAACGGGGCAGATCCGGGGAGGCGGAAAAGGGCAGCGAGGGACGGACGCTCGGGGCTGGGCGCGACCGACGGGGCCCCTTCGGCAAGGCCACGGGCGGAGGGAGCGGGCGCTGGGCGGCGGTGGAGCGACAGAGCGCAAGCTGCCGAGGAGGGTGACGACGCGCCGCGCTCCCGCGCGGCGCGACCGCAACCCTCCGCGCCCCCTTGCCCGGCCTCGCCTCGGTTCAAAAATGGCGTCGTCGGGCCGCCCTGGGGGAGAGGCGCGAACCGCGTGGAGGGACGGGTCGGAGGGAGAAGGAGGAAGAGCGCCCGGGAGAAAGGGAGAGAGAGAGAGAGGGGGGGGGGAAGAAAGAGAGACCGGACGAGCCCCTTTTCCCTTTTCCGCGGCTGGACGCTCGAGGCCACCCTCCGCGTCCCTTCCCTCCTTTCCCCCGGCTGGACGCTCGAGGCCGTCCCCAGCGCCCTCTCCTCTCCTTCGTTTCCGATGGCCGCCAGGGGGCGGGAGAGGGACGGCTGGCGACGCCACGTCCGCGAAAAAGGAAGGCGGGTGGGCAACGGAACGAAGAGACGCGAGGGGAGGGGGCGTGCGGTGGTCGAAGAGACGGTCAGGAGGAGAAAGGCAGAGAGGCGAGCGAATGGGAGGAAGAAAAGACAAGGGTAAAGGGGGTCCCCTTGAAGGGAAGGCGCGAGGGAAAGGGGAGGGAAGCGCGGGCAGTAGAGGCTGGGTGCAGTCGGCAAGAATGGGGGAGAGGTGCGGAGAGAAAGGGGGAGGGGGAGAGAGCGCGCGAGGCCGGTGCGTGGTGGGCGGGCGGACGGGGGAAGGACGGCTAGGCCGCAGGATGCAGAGCGGTTGGCTGCGGTGAGGCGGGGGTCCGAGGCCGCGCACGCGGTCAGGGGAGGTGAGAGCGAAAGATGGCGGGGAACGCGTCGCGAAAGAGGGGTGGCGACGGACTGGTGGAGAAGCGGGGAGGGGGGGAGGAGCGTGCGTCGCGGGGAGAGCGACAGGGGGGCGAGAAGGAGGGGGGGGGGGGGAGGACTGAGCGAGCGTCGCAGGGCGAGGCGGCAAGGGGGCACGCGAGCGTCGCGGAACAAGGGGCGAAAAGGAAGAGGCGCCACGGTGCGTTCCGGCGCGGCTCAAAGGAAGACGCGCAGCGGAAGAGGCGGGAAGCACTGGGGACGGGAGGGGAACGCAGCCGGGCGCGAGCAGGGACGGGAGCGCAGGTGCCCAGGTGCGGCTAGGGCGAACGTGGAGGGAGTAAAGGAGCAGCGCGGGCGCCGACGCGTGCAAAGGAACGGGACGAACGAGAGCAGAAAAAAAAGGGAAAAGGGGGAGGCCGTCGGGGCGGGCGGGACGGACGGACGGGATGAAAGGGGCGGGATGAAGCGGGCGGGATGAAACGGCGGGCAGGCTGCAGAGGCGGGCCAAAGGGATGAATGGACGAAGACGGAATTACAAGACGGCAAGGGGGACGTGGGACGGAGCAACGAAAGAAAAAGGAGGAGGAGGCGGAAAATCGAAAGGGGAGAGAAGGGCAGAAAGGGGGTCGCAAAATTGCCCGGGGGACAGTCAGGGTTGGAAGGGGAGCAGCGCCGAGGCCGTGGGCGGGAGAAAGGGAGGGGAGCGGGGGGCGGAGAAGACGGGGAGCATCCCGGCGCCCCGCGGCGAAGCAACGAGAGCACGGATCTTGATCGCGGTGGCGCACGCGCCCGCTCGCTCACGAGTCTGCGGCCGGGTGCGTTCCCGCTGCCCTAGTCGAGCAGGGCGTTCGCGAGCGCGGCGCGGGTGGCGTTGGCGGCCTTGACCACAAAGCTGCCGCGGCCGTTGTACTCGAGCGCGTTCGACCAGATGAGCTCGAGGTCGGCGTCCGCCTGCGCGGGTGAGGCGTACCGGCCGGCGCGAAGGCGCTCGACCACCGCGTCGAGCCACATGGGCCGCGCGATCGCCTGGGAGTAGCCCGGCGCCTCGTCGTCCGTCACGGGCTCCCAAAAGTACACCGAATCCTCGAGATTGCGCAGCGACGCGATGGCGTCCAGGTACCGCGCCTCCCAGCGCGGGTATGCGCCCGGGGCCCCGGGCGCGGCGGCGTACGCCCCCACGCCGTTGGGCCCCGGCTGCCGCTGAAGCTGCTGGAGCTCCAGCTGCTGCTGGAACTGGTGTTGCTGCTGCAGCGCCTGCATCTCGTGATGCTGCAAGAACGATCCGTCAAGAGTCCGTCCTAATTGCTGCTGCTGCTGCTGCTGCTGCTGCTGCTGCTGCTGCTGCTGCTGTTGCTGCTGAAAAAGAAGCGCAGCGTGACCCTGCAGGCCCTGAAGGCCTCGGAGACCCTCGAGCCCGTGGGCCTGCAGGAGGAGCTGGGCCTGCTCGAGCGAGACACCCTCGAGGCCCGGCAGGCCGGCGGCCGCGAGACTGCCCGCACCCTGCGGCACCTGCGGCTGCTGCTGCGGGGTGGCCGCGCACAAGGCGCCGCGATCCTGCTGGACGCCCAACGGCGCGACGTGCCCCTGCCGCGCGAGCTGCGCCTGGGCGGCGCGGACAGCCCAGTCGCCCTCGAGGGTCCTCGGGTCGTGGAGCGCGAGCCCCTCCACGTCCACGGCCGCGGCGCCGGGGGCGGGCGCGATCTGCGGCTGCGGCGCCGGCACGGGGCGCGTCGAAGCCGTCGACGCCGTCGGTGCGAGCGAGGACGGCGCCGCGCCGCCCGGTGCCTGGGCACCGCAGCCGCCGCGGCCGCGGCCGCCGCTCGAGGCGTTGCCGTTGGAGGCGGCGCCGCCAGAGCTGGCCTGCGAGTGCACCTGCGCCTTGTCCTGGACAGATTTGCCGCGCACGCGCGTGCCTTCGACCCCCGCCGCGGCCGCGGCCGCGGCGGTGCCCTTGACGCCCGGAAGCCACTCGGCAAGCGCGCGGTTGGCGACGCGCTCGCAAGCGGCGGCGTCCGCGACGACGGGCGCAGAGGGCATGTTGTAGGTGCGGCAGTTGGCCCAGATGAGCGCGAGCAGGTCGACAAACGTCTCGGGCGAGGCGACGCGGCCCTCGTCGACCATGGCGGCGAGCGTGCCGAGGTCCATGGGCCTCGAGATGACGCGCGCATAGTCGGCGTAGTCGGGCGGAACGGGCTCCAAAAAGGGCCCCGACGAGCGGCAGCGCTTGACCGACTGCACGACCTTGCGCGCCCCGGGCACCCACGGCTCGGCCAGGCGGCGGCGGCGCACCGCGGCGCACGCGCGGCACGCCCAGCTGGCGCCGCGCTCGCCCATGTCCTCGGCCACCGCGTCGGGCAGGCCCGCGCAGCGCGCGTGAAACCACTTGTCGCAGTCGTCGCACGCGATCCACACCTCGCCTCCGGCGTCCCCGCGGCCGCACGCCGCGCACACGCCCTCGTCCTCGCCGCCCCCGTCGTCCTCCGCCGCGGCCGCGGGGCCCTGGGCGCCGCCGGCCGCGCCGGCTGCCGAGGACGACGGCGCGCGCGACCCGGGGCCGGGAGACCCGTCGCGGCCCTCGGCGCGCGCGGCCCCCGAGCCCTTGCGCGCGATCGCGGCGCGCTTGCTCCTGGGTCGCGCGCCCTCGGACGCGACGGACGCGCCGGTGGGCGCGCCCGCCGCGTCCTCGGCGACGCCGGCCGCCGCGTCGACGCCGGCGGCTGCGTCCTCGGCGCCGGCGGCGTCGCCCGCAGGGGGCCTGTCGAGGCCCTCGGTGCCCTCGGCGCCGGCGACGCCCGACGCGCCGCTGGGACCGTCCTTGAGCGCCCTGGCCACGCCGTCGTCCGTCTTGGCCGCGCGCCTGACGCGCAGCTCGCGCTCCCAGGCCAGCAGCTTGCGAAGCGGTACCAGCTCCTCGGGCACCCAGCAGGGCACGCCGATGCGCGCGAGCGTGCGCAGCGCCGCCTGCTGCAGCTCCTCGCGCGTCGCGGGACGGTGCTCGAGAGCCGAGTCGGCGTACGCGCCCTGGGCGCCCGCGAATGAGCCGCTGAGCGCGCCGCCGCCCGCGCCGCCATCGCCGCCCCCGGCGCCGCCGGCGCCAAAGACGTCGGCGAGCGAGGCCCCGGAGCCGAGGCCGAAGCCGCCGAGGCCGGCGACGCCGCCGCCGGCCCCGGCGCCACCCAAGCCGGCCGCGGAGGCGCCACCGCCGCCGGCGCCGCTGCCCGGGCCTCCAACGGGCTGACCGTCGAGGTCGACCATGATGGCGCCCCGGGCGGCGCGGCTGCGGGTGCCCGGCAGGCCCTCGGCAAGCGCGGCGCCCTCCTCCTCGAGAGCCGCGAGCAGCGCACCGGCGATGGCCTCGCGCGCGATCACCTTGGCGACCTTGGCCGGGTCGTCCGGGTCGCCCCAGTAGGCGAGCCGGGCGGCCTCCTCGGCCTCGAGGCGCCGCGAGGCGCGCAGCGCGGCGAGCACTTCGCACGCCTTTTTGCTCGTCGGGTTGGTGCAGTGCGCGCACCGCAGGCAGCGGCGCGGCACGCGCGACTCGAGAGGCACGTCGTCGTCCCACATCGGCTCGATGCCGCGTCGCGCCACGACGGTGCGCGGCGACTCGGGGTCGGCGCGCCGGAGCGGCGGCGTGTGCAGCGGCGGCGGCCTCGGCGGCGCCGGCACAAGCCTGACCGTCGGAAGCGGCGAGGCCGACGGCGGCAGCGGCGCGGACGCGGAGAGCGACCGCTCTGGCGTCGGCGCGCCCGGACCCGCCGAGGCCGACGACGGCTCGGCCTTGGGGGACGCGGGCACCTCGGCCTTGGGCTCGGGGGACGCCGCCGCATCGACCGCCATCGGCTCCGTCCCCGAGGCAGCGCCGGCGGCGGCCGCCTCCGCGGCGGGGGTCGAGAACGCGGCCTCCTCCTTGATCGCGGCCGCGGCCATGCCCGCATCCGTGCCAGTGCCCGCGTTCCCCCTCGCACCCGCGCCCGCGTCCCCCCCGACGCCCGCGGCCCCCCCCGGGGGCTTGGCGTCCGCCTCGACCTCAGCCTCGGCCTTGGGCGTGCGGGAGCGGCTGGCGCCGTCCTCGTCGTCCGAGACGGACACCGAGGCGCGGCCGGAGCCAAATCCTCCCCTCCCGCGGCCGCGGCCGCGGCCTCGTCCGCGGCCGCGGCCGCCGCGCTGGGCGGGCGTGGGCGCGCGCTGGTCGGGCACGTCGCTGTCCGAGTCGTCATCAGAGTCTGCGGCCGCGTCCGGGTCGTAGGCGCTGCCCGACTTGGCGGCCTCGGCGGCCCGCTTGGCCGCGCGCTGCGCGGCGGCCACGCGGCGCGCGTGCGCTCGCCACTCGAAAAAGGAGACCTCTTCGGCGTCGTCGTCGTCCGGCGACTCGCGGTCCGCCTCGCGGCGCAGCAACACGGCGCTCGGGTTCGAGGGCACCGGCAGCGCGGGGATGGCGGCCTCGTCCACGATGGCGATCGGGACCAGCACGCTGCCACGAAGGTCGGTGGGCGTGCGCGCGAGGTGCTCGGGGCGGAACGCCGGAGCCGGCGGGGGCGGCGAGGCGGGCCGGCGCGGCGGCGGCAGAGGCGAGGGCGGCGAGGGCGGCGCCGGCGCGTCGGCAGGGCCGTCCGCGCCCGGGCGCAGCGTCGTCGCGATCGAGGCGAGCGACGAGGTCGGGCGGAGCGAGGAGCCGCCGGGCTGCGCCGATTCCGACGCCGTGGCGGCCGCCGAGGCGCCCTCGGCGCCGGAGCCGGCGGCGCCAGTCTCGAGGGACGCGGACGCGTCCGTCGAGGCTGCGCCCGCGGCCGTCGCCCCGGGCGTCGCGGCCGCGCCGTCCCTCTCCTCGGCCGAGGCCGGGCGGACGTCGGGGGCGGGCTCGCTGCCGTCGCGGCCGCCGTCGTCGTCCCAGTCCGAGGCAGCGAGCGCACCGCCCGCGCCGCCCTTGCCGCTCTTGCCGCCCTTGCTCGCGGCGTTCTCGCGGCTCTTCGACTCGCGCGCAGTCTGCACGTCGTCGAGCGTCGCGACCGCCTTGAGCGGCACGGCGAGCGAGTCCGGGTCGGCGAGCGCGGCCTTGGCCGGATCCTGCGCGATCGCGAGAGCGGACCAGGGGTAGACGAGGTACTGCACGCCCGAGGCGGCCGGTGGGGCCAGCTCGGGCGGGAAGGTCGAGAGCGCCAGGTTGGCGGGCGCCAGCTCGGGAGCCTCGGCCTCAGCGGCCTCCCGGCAGCGCCGCTCCACCTCGGCGCCCACCACCTCGAGCGCGGCCGAGGCCGCGAGGCCCTGCAGAGGTGGCGGCGGCGGAGCCCACCAGCCGCGCAGCGCGCCGGCGCGGTGCGAGGTGGCCGGCGGGCGGCCCGCCGCGGCCGCGGCGGCGGCCTGGCCGTCCCGGGGCGCCTCGCGGCGCGCGGCCAAAAAGGCGCCCTCGAGCGGCTCCTCCTGCGCCGCAGAGAGCGCCGTCGGATCGGCGGCGGCCGAGGGCGCCCCGGCCGCGGCGGCCGAAGCCGGCGCGCCTGCGCCTCCCGTGTCCGCCCAGCGGAGCGCCTCGTCGAGCTCGCGGATGCGGAGCGCGAGCTCGTCGGTCGTGGCCGCCCGCAGCGTGCGCGCGGCCCAGGCCTCGTGCGGCACGCAGGCCCACTGCTCGGCGTCCGGGCCGCGGAAGCGCACGCCAGGGATGGGCCTGCGTCCGCCGAACAGCGCCGCGCGGCGCAGCGCCGCCTTGCGCAGCGGCACGCGCTCGGAGAAGCGCACGGGCAGCGCGCGCCGCGAAAAGCTCCAGCCCGCGCGCGCGGCCGGGGGGCCGGCGCGCAGCTGATAGGCGTCCAGGGGGTCCAGCGGCGACGGCCGCTCGTTCCGCTCCACTGCGCACACCGCGGGGGGCGGAGAGGCCGAGGGGGCAGAGGAGGCGACGAGGGCGGAGAGAGCAGAGGGAGCGGAGGGCGCCGGGGACGCAGACCGCGCGACGGCCGCGGATGTCGGCGCCCCCGCAGTCTCGGTCGACTCGGCGGCCTGGGACGTCGGCGCCACCGCGGTCTCGGGCGCCTCGACTGTCCCCTCGCCCGCGGTCGCGGGCTCGGCGTCGGCGCCCCCCAAAGGGACGTCGACGCTCATGGGCTCGGGGGTCGCCGCGCCCTGGCCGTCGGGCGCGCGGGCCTCGCCGCCAGACTTGGCGTCGTGGGATGCGACGCCCTCGAGGGTGACGGTGGGCGCCCTGGGCCTGAGCAGCTTGGCTGCGGCGGCGGCGGCGGCGCCCGAGGCCTTGCTCTTGGACCCCAGCAGCTCCAGGACGTCGCCATCCACAAAGGCCCCCCCCGGCCCCGTGCCGACGCGCCAGCCCGGTACGTAGGCCGCGGCGCGCAGCGAATCGGCAAACTCCACCAGCAGCGCCGCGAGGCGCGGCACCGACGCGGCCGTCTTGACGGCGGCCGTCCACTCGAGGCGGTGCAGCGCGGCGGGCGAGGCCTCGAACAACGGCCCCTGCCAGGACTCCTCCCACTGGCCGCCCGCGAGCGGGTGCAGCTCGCGCTCGATGCGCAGCACCACCGACGCAAGCGGCTCGAGCTTGGAGCACGGCGGCGGCGGCGGGACGGGCGGAACGGCGCGCGGGACCAGCCAGGCCGCGAACGCCGGCGTCGGCGCGGGCGGGCCCGCGGCCAGCGCGCGGAAGTGCATCGTCTCGGCGCGTGCGAGCGCAGCCTCCAGCGACGCGTGCCGCCCGCTTCCATCGCCCTTCTCCCACTCGTCCAGCCGAGGGCGACTGCCCGACGGCGACCGGCCGTCCTCGGCGGCCGCCTCGGGCCGGGCCATGGCCGCGACGTCGCGCGAGGCCTCGGCCTCGGCGCTGTCGTCGGCGACGTGCCAGCGGCCCCAGGCCACAGAGCCCGAGGCCGCCGACGCCAACGGCTTTTGGTCGGGCCGCAGCAGCGCTGCGACGGGCGAGACGGTCGGGCGGGGGAAAAAGGCCGCGGTCGGAGGCAGCAGCAGCGTGGTCGCCAGCGACCGCGCGTGCGGCGTGGCGAGCGCATCCACGCCGGCGGGGGGGAGAGAGGAGGCGGGGGGCACCGACGCGGCGGGGAGGGTGGAGGCGAGGGACGAAGACGCGGAGGGGAGGGCGGCGGCGAGGGGCGCAGATGTAGCGCCGAGCGGGCCGGCGGGGGGCGGAGACGCGGCGCCGAGCGGGCCGGCGGGGGACGGAGACGCGGCGCCGAGC
>PGFX01001564.1:0-15103 GCA_003612995.1 Prototheca bovis | reverse complement strand
CTCCGCGCCGCGCTCTGCGCCCGCGAGCCCGCGCAGCAGCGCGCTGTTGCGCACGCCGTGCATCCAGCGCCGCGGCGTCCAGCGGAGCGCGCGCGCGCGCGCGATCCACTCGCGCCGCGGGACGTGCACAGGGTCGGGCAGCTGGAAGGCGCTCGGGCGCGAGACGGCGCAGCGCGAGTTGACAAAGTCGCTCAGGACGGCCGCGAGCGCGCGTCGCGACTCGAGCGGGAGAAAGTGCCCGCCCTCGATCAACAGCAGCGGCGCGCGGAGCTTGTGCGCCAGCGACGCGCCGCGCGACGCGGGCGCGATCGCGTCCTCGCGACCGTGCACCACCAGCAGAGGAAAGGGTGGCGGTGCGGAGCCGTACGCCGGCCCCTCCACGCCGCCCCCAACGGCGCCTCCGCTGCGCCCCAGGCCGCCGCCGCGGCGGCGCAGCACTCCCACCTCGGCGCGCGACAGGTGGTGCTTCCAGACGGCCCAGGCCTGACCCAGCAGGCCGTTGCCGCCGTCGTCGCCGTCCGCGAGCGACCGCAGGCGCGCGGGGCGACGCGGGGGGGAGCCGCGGGCGAGCGCCGCCGCGGCCAAGGGGGGCGGGAGAGCGGCGCGGTCTTCGGCGGACGGAGCGGGGGAAGGGGCGCCGAACTGAACGGCCGGCGGGAGGACGGTGGTTCCGTTCTGGGCCGACGAAGGGAAGAGGGCAGAGGCGTCCTGACCTGGCGCGAGCGAGGGAGGGGAGCCCCCCAGCCCTGGCGCGAGCGAAGAAGGAGAGCCCTCCAGCCCTGGCGCGAGCGAGGGGGGGGAGCCCCCCAGCCCTGGCGCGAGCGAAGAAGGAGAGCTCCCCAGCCCTGGCACGCGGGAAGGAAACGCGTCGCGTTGCCCAGTCGGAGGGGGAGGAGACGGGGAGGGGGAAGGAACGGAGGTGGAGGGCGTAAAGGACCGCGCGGCCTCTTCGACGGCCGGCCTCGCGCCCACCGCCCCGTGGACGTTGGCCGGGGCCAGCCCAGCGACGCCCGCGCTCACCCCCGCGCCTCCCCCTTCGGTGGCAGCCGCGTCCCTCGCCACTCCGTTCCCTGCCTCGTCGAGGTGACCGAGCTCGACCGATCGACTCGCACCGCCCCGCCGTGGCTGCGCGGCCTCCCAGGAGCCGAACGGCATCGCCTCGGCGACCCGCGAGCGCGAGCTCTGGGCGCGCGGCTGGAGGAGGGACGGGTCGGCGAGCGCGTCGCGCGCAAAGGGGTGCGCAAAGGACGACATCGGCGTGGTGCCCTCTGGCGTCGACCCCTCCGGCGTGGTGCCGTCCAGGGACGACCCGTCCACGTCCGCGCCGAAGAGCGGAGCCGCCTCGCCGCCAGCGCGTCCCCGACCCGCGGCCCCCCTGCCCTCCAGGCGCTCGCGCCGCTCGTGCTCCCGGCGCGCGTTCTCGAGCGACGCTTCGACGTACTCGCGGACCAGCACGTCCTTGCGCGTGCGCACGCGCTTCATCGCCGGCCCCTGGCCCGCCTGGGGCGTCGGCTGCGCGGGGGCCGGGGTGGCGTCGCGCACGCCCCGCTTCGCTGCCCTCGCGCCCCTGCGGGAGCCCCCCCCGCCCCCCTCCTCGAGGTCGACGTCGTCCAGCATGTCGAGCGTCTCCTTGCAGTAGTGGCACAGCACGTCGACGTTGGCGCGCTTCTCGGGATCGTTTCCTGCCAGAACCACGCGGGCCGCGAGGCTCCAGGCGCGGGGCGTGGTGGGGAGCGCGCTCCAGCCGCCGAGCGAGGAGCTGACCAGCACGAGCCCGCGAACGAGCGAGGGATGCAGCGCGGCAAACTTGGCCGCGATCATGCCGCCCATCGAGTGACCGACCACGTGCACGCCGCCGGCGTCCCAGCCGGCGTGGCGAAGGCACTCGCGCGCGTCGCGAGCCATGCGCGCCGTGCGGTACGACGCGAGCGCCGAGGGCGAGAAGGAGCGGCCAGAGCCGCGGTTGTCGACGGCCAGCGCCGCGCAGCGCACGCGCGAGAGCAGCTCGGCGATGAGCGGCAGCCACGCCTCGTGCGAGGCAGCCAGGCCCATGATGAACAGGAAGCGCGGCGTGGCGGGGGACAGGGGGCTGCAGAGGCGGAGGTGGGAGGAGGCGGAGGCGTCGGGAGGGAGCGTGCGAAAAGCCGGGCGCCGCGCCGCGATTCCCGCCGAGCCGAACCCCGGTCTCCATCCCACCCCTCCCCCCAACGCACTCTGTGCCTTGCGACGTGAAGATGCGGTAGTAGACCCACCCGCGCTCCTCCGGGAGCGGCACGCGAGGCATGATGGGGAGGTGGCAGATCGAAAAAGGCCGAGCGGCGGCGCGAGAAGGCGCGAGCTTTTGGGGAGCGAGGCCCTCGCCGCCACCGACGTCGACGTTCTTGTTGCGCGGCCGAGGTCCGGGTGAGCCTCTTGCCCCGCACTCGCGACCAAAGTCCGGGGTTGCCTCTTGCCCCGCACGCGCGACCGAGGCCTTCACTTGCTGCCCGTCTCGCACCCGCGACCGAGGCCCCTACTTGCCTCTTGCCTCGTGCGATCGGGGCCCCGACTCGTCACGCCTCTCGCCCGCGCCACCGGGGCCCCGGCTCGTCACCCCTCTCGCCCGCGCGGTCGTGGCCCGGACTCGCCACCCCCCTCTTGTCCGAGCCGGCCGCGCGCGCGCGCCCTCGCGCCGCGCGCCTGCCGAGCACCGGATTCCCTCGGCGCGGTGCGCCGCCGCGCGCTCCGCGAGCGGACCGGAACGGTTCGCGTCGCGCAGAGGCGCTGCGCGCGAAGACGCGAGGCGCGCGGATCGGCCCTGCCGCGAACGGTCTGGCGCAGGGCGCCCGGCCCCGACCCGCGGATGTGGCCCCGGGCGCGCGCGGGAGGCCTGTGGCGCGGGACCGGGCGTCCCGCGCCGACGGCGGGGCGACCGGGCCGCGCGTTGGGCGATTCGCGCCGGCCTGCCTCGGTCGAGTTCGCGCCGCCCCATCCCATCGGAGGCGTGTGGACGTTTGTAGACGTCCTCGCATTGCAACCCGTTAGGGCGTCCGGCCGGCGCGCGGCGCCACCTCCCTCCCGCCGCTCCCGCCCGCCGGTGAAGCTTCCCCGACTCGGCTCCTCGTCCTTTTCCCGCGGGCGCGTCGGGAAAAGAGCCGAAAAAAACCGCGCCGCGGCGCCAGTGGCCTTGAGCGCATCGCTCGCGCGCGTCGATCTCGATTCAAGGGCAGCGCCCGGGCGGCGGAGCCGCGGGCTTTCGACCGCGCGGGCGCGCCGCCACCGCAGGACGAGGACGCGGACGAGACCCGCGACGGCGCTCGACGCGAGGGCGGGTAGACGTGCTCGCACCACGAGACCCCCAGCAAATTATTTTGCGGTAATCTTGTTGACATTGCATCGCTCGTTCGCGATGCGCAACCGCGAGCCGGCCGAGCGGTGGCTTTGGCCCGACGCGAACGCATCGGGCAGAGAGGGGTCCAAACCGCGCGAGGCGCGATCTCGCCGCACAAACGGCGCTCGCGATCGACACCGCTCACCGCCAAAACCCCTCGTCTCTTTTGCGCCCGTTCGCGACCGGAGGCGTTTGGTCTCGCCGCGCGGAAGACGACGCGCGGCGATGCCAAACCCCGACCTTCTCCCACGGCAGGACGAGCTGCCGAGCCCGGGGGCGCAACGAACTGCGCCCAGCGCGCGGCACGGGGGCATGCGCAAACCGTCATCTTTCGACGGCGGGAAAGCGCAAGGGGGGATTACGATCGCCGGAGCCTGCCGCGCGCCTCGCTGGTCGAGGAGGGTGGCACGCGCTTTCGCCCGCGTCCCTGCCCCGCGCGCGGGCGGGGAGAACTCTCGGCGGGAGCGACGCTCCCGTAGATTGTTCTTCGTACCCTACGCCTCGAAATCGCCGCGGCGTCGCGTCCAGTCGAGTGGGGCACGGTCCGTCGCTGCATCCATCCGACCGCTTCCGCCGGTACCCTCCCTGCGGTCCTGTCCACGCGATTCGCCGCGCGACTCTCCCCCTCCGCTTCTCCCCGCCCCCTGCGCCACGTGCGAGCGCGGACTGCGCTTGCGCGCACGCCGTCCGCGCAGCACCCGTGGGGCGGCGGTCGGCCGCGCCCACGGTCGTTCGCGCCCGCGGACGCACGAACGCCCGATCGCGCGCCGCGGCCCCCGATCAGACGACGCCGGGTCGGACGCAGTTTGTGTCGGCGTCGAGACGCTGTTCCGTCGTTGCCGCCTCCGATGGAGCCTCTGCCACTTGACGCCTCCCGTGGGGCGGCGGGGGCGCGGCAGAGATTCGCTCGGCCATACTCGGCATCTACAAATCCTTCCTTCGCCGCGCGGCTGGGCGCAATCGCTGCCAGTCGTGCGCGTTGTTTCGAGGCACACCCTGACGCGAGACGGCTCGACGTCGGTGCGCACGGGAACGGCCGCCTCCGAGGCACGGGTCCGCGCGCGTCGGGCGTTGGCGGCGGCGCCCGCGTCGCTGGCGCGCCGAGACCCCGCGGGGGGTCGGCGCCGACACCCGCGACGCCTGCGCGGGCGCGAGTGGGACGAAACCCGATGCCGCCGAAAATGGCGTCGGCGGATGCAGACGGCTGGGGGTCGCGCGCCGGCACGCAGAGCTGCGCGCGCGCGCGAGCGCGAGAAGCGCCCGCGAGCGTGCGCTGGTCCGGGAAAGGAGGGAGGGGGAACTGGGGGGAATTCGCGTCCGATCCGCGGCTCGGCGGGGGGTCGCGTTCGCCGCCGGGAAAGGACGACCGCGAGACGCGGCAACGGGGCGCCGGGAGCGAGGAGCGCGCGTGGGGCACGCGGGGAGGAAAAGGAGCCGATGCCGTGTGCTCGCTTTCCGAGTGGTTGTTGACCCTTTTTTTCTGCAGGCAGCAGCTCGCGGTCTCCGCCTCGCCCGCGACCTCTTCGATCGCTCCCCGCCGTCTCGCTTCCTTCCCGCCGCCGTCGAGCATGTCCCTCCGCGTCGTGCTCGCGGCCGTGGCCGCGGCCACGCTGGCGGCATCGGCCTCGGCCGCCTCGTTGTCGTCGTACGGCCCCTCCGTGTCCCCCGACGTGCTGTACGAGCTGACGACCAACGGCACGCTGAACGAGACGTCGTATGCGGTGTACTTTACGCAGCTCGACGCTACGCTGTCTTCGTGGCACGACATCCCGCTGTTCGGCGGCAACGAGTCGGTGCGCTTTGTGGCCGAGATCCCCAAGAACACGCGCGCCAAGTACGAGGCAGAGACCAAGCTGCCGTACGCCCCGATCAAGCAGGACGTCAAGAACGGGTCGCTGCGCTTTTACGGGGTGGACATCCTCTGGAACTACGGCTTCTTGCCCCAGACCTGGGAGGACTCGACGCGCGAGCTCCCGGGCAGCGGCCTCGTCGGCGGCAACGACCCGGTCGACGTGGTCGAGATCGGCTCGGAGCCCGCCGAGACCGGCGGCGTCTACGACGTGCGCCCGATTGGCGCCTACGCGCTCATCGGCCCAACGGACGCCGACTGGAAGGTCATCGCCGTCCGCCTCGACGACCCGCTCGCCGAGACGGTCTTCGACCTCGAGTCGCTCGAGGAGGCACTCCCGGGCGAGCTCGACCGCATCCACGAGTGGTTCCGCACCTACAAGCTCTTCGAGGGCGGCGTTGAGGGAAGGTTTGGCAACGACGGCAGGCCCATCGACGTCGACGAGGTCTGGGACATCATCGACGAGACCCACGAGTACTGGCTGGAGCTCAAGGACGGCCGCACCGTCGTCGACGAGCTCGTCCTCTTCTGAGCGCCTCGAGAAGATCCGTCAGCGGCGACGTCAGGTCGCTGCGGCGTTTTCTTCCGCGCGCTCTCCGTTCTCTCGCCCAGCGGGAGGCGTGCGCCGCCGTCCCCGCCCTGCCGCTGCTCCGGCATCGTCCCTGCCCCGAGACCCGCAGCTCGGCGTTGCATCGCTGCGGCGGCGCCCGCTCTCGCCGGTCCGTTCCCTTGCGACCTTTGGGCACTCGCATCGCGGCGACGCGAACGATTTGTAACCTATGCAGCGCCTTTCCGTGCGGACGGCGCGGGAGGATCGTTGGCCCTGCGAATCGGCATCGCCGGCGCGGGCAGGCGATGATCCGGGGCGCCGAACGACGCACGCCAGCAAGGCCACGGGGTCGCGTTGTTGTTTTTGACCGTGCCGACCAACCGCCGCTTCGTCGGGCGCCTGCGTGTTGCGGTTCAAAGGCGGGCGAAGGCGGAACGCGGCAGCGCCACGGCGACGCCTCCCTTCCGCGGCCAGGCGCAGGCGCGTGCGGGGAGCGCGGTCGCTTCAACGGCGCCCCCGTTCCGGCAGCGTTTTCCAACGAGCGGTGGCTTTCGTCGCCGTCCGCTCTGGATGGCGAACGGGCGCGGGAGCCGAGCGCAGTGCCTCGCTCTCAGCCTCGCTCCGTGCATCCTTGATGACCCCAAACCTCGAGCGGCGTTCGCGCCGAGGACCTCTGCGCGCCCTCTTCCTCGGACGCGAACAAAGGGCTGGAAGAGGATGCCTCGGCCGCACGGCCGCCGTTGCGTGGCGCCACGGGGCGGCCGCGCCGCGCGCGCCCCATCGCCGGCCCTCCCCGGCTCCGGCCCGCCCTCCGGCTCCGCGCGTCCGCGGCGCGCCCGCGGAGATCTCGCTTCTACCCTCCCCGCGGTCGCCGGAACGCCGCAACCCCCACTCTCGCGAGGCGGCTCGCACCGCCGCCCCTCTCCAACGAAGTTGCTGTTCGGTCGCGCGTTCGCGGCGCGGATTCGGCCGCTTCCGCCCCCCGCGCTCCCTCCCGGCCGCGCGGATCGCGCGAGCGCGCACGCGAACGGCCGGGACGCCGCGTCGTGGCGAAGGAGACGCGGAGCTCGGCCGCGCGGGCGCTCCGCCGTGCGGGCGCTCGCCCGCGCGGCGTTGCGGCTCTGGATTTCGAGGACGCAGAAAGGGCTCTCGATGCGCTACACCGACGTGCCAGGTCCGTTGCAGGTGCCGCCGCGGGAGGGGGCACGCCTTTGACGGCGCTCGTGGCACGCCGCGGGGGCGCGAGCGAGATTCGCTCGGACGGGTCGATCGGACCGCGCCGGCATCTACAAAGGTCGGGTCTCGGTTCGCTCGGACGCGCACTCTCTTGCAGCTGCGACCGCTACCGCCGCGTCGACTCGCGACGCGACGCAAGGCGTCGCCCGTTCGGTGCGAGGGGTCGCGGGGACGAGCGGTCGGCGCGCGCACGCGCGCGCCGACGCGGGGCTGCGAGGTGCTTTCGGTTCCGGCGCTCCGTGACGTTTGCGCGCCGCGCAACGCCGCGCCAAGAACGCGGACAGCGCGGATCGCTCAAACGTCGCGCCGATCGCAGCGTCGTGGGGCGAGAGCGCGAGCAAGGGCCGACGCGCGTGCGCGCCCGGACGCGCGAGGCGCGCGCCGGGCCGGCGAGGGAGGGGGGGCACGTGGGGACGAGGTCGGGAACGAATCGCGGTCGGGACGTTCGATCGGAATCGCGCCGAGGGCCGGAGGGGAGGGGAGGTGGAGGGACGCGGGATGGGTGGCGGCGGGCCGCGCGACGAGCCGGAGAGGAGCCGACAGCTTTTCGCCCTCTGCTCTGACGATCGGTTGCCGCCTTTTCCCGCGCTCTCCCGGGGGGTCGAAGCTCCGTCCTTTCCACCCGCATCCCGTCTCCATCCCCCCTCCCGCGCAGCCGTCCTTCGACCCCCAGACCGCTCCTTTTCCCTCTGCGCCTCCGTCGCGCGAGGATCTCATGTCCCTCCGCGTCGCGCTCGCGGCCGTGGCCGTGGCGGTGCTGACGGCGTCGGCCTCGGCCGCGTCGCTGTCGTCGTACGGCCCCGCCGAGACGTCCGACGCGCTATACGCACTGTCGACCAACGGCACGCTGAACGAGACGTCGTACGCGGTGTACTTTTCGCAGTTTGACGCCACGCTGTCCCCGTGGCACGACATCCCCCTCTATGCCGGAAACGACTCTGTGCGCTTCGTGGCCGAGATCCCCAAGAACACTCGGGCCAAGTACGAGGCGCAGACCAAGCTGCCGTACTCGCCCATCAAGCAGGACATCAAGAACGGCGCGCTGCGTTTCTACGCGCTCGACATCCCCTGGAACTACGGCTTCCTGCCCCAGACCTGGGAGGACTCGACGCGCGAGGATCCCCAGACGGGCACGGTCGGCGACAACGACCCGGTCGACGTGATCGAGATCGGCTCGCTCGCCGCCGAGACGGGCGGCGTCTACGACGTGCGCCTGGTCGGCGCCTACGCGCTCATCGACGAGGGCGAGACCGACTGGAAGCTCATCGCCATCCGCCTCGACGACCCGCTCGCCGAGACCGTCTTCGACCTCGAGTCGCTCGAGGAGACGCTGCCCGGCGAGCTCGACCGCATCTACGAGTGGTTCCGCGACTACAAGATCCCCGACGGCAACCCACCCGGCAAGTTTGGCAACGACGGCAAGCCCGTCGACGCCGACGAGGTCTGGGACATCGTCGAGGAGACCCACGACCTCTGGCTCGCGCTCAAGGATGGCCGCACCGTCGTCGACGAACTCGTCCTCTTCTAAGCGCGCCGAGGAGCGAGTGACGTGCGGCACCCCGTCGTCGTGCAGGGCCCTGCCACCGAATGCGACGCGGGCCCGCGAGCCGACCCCGCTCCGCCGCGCCTTTTGCTCCTTCGTCTCGAAGGGGGAGTGGGAATGTCATTCCTCTGCAGCAGTCGAAAAGTGACGCTGCGTCCTTTGCCTCGGGCCGCCAAAAGGGCAAACTCGCGACCCCAGTGTGCGCGCCCTTTTTGCGCGCTCCCCATCCCCGGAACCGTGTCGCCGCGACACGACCGTTGTGTAACGTCCGTCCGCAGTCGCGCTTGGTTTGGGAGGCGTGACGGAGCAAAGGGGGTGCAGCGGACGCGGCGTCGGCTCCCGCTCCGCCGACCAGCAACGCCCCGCGCCCGGTCCCGCCCCGCGGCCAACCAGGCCGGTCCAGCGTCTCACCGCGCGCGCGCGCGCGCGCCCTCTCGCACAAAAGGCAAAGCGTCCGCGCCACGCGACGGGCCGGCCCCTTCTCGCCCACGGCGCCGCGCGCAACGCAAATCGTTTGTCGGTCGGGCGACATGCGCCTCGCGGCGCTCCCGCGCGACGCGCGCGGCTCTCCTTTGCGCGCGGTGCCGTGAGGCGGCGTGCTTTTCCTCCGCCCGCCGATCGGCGCGCGGCGCCGCGGCAGGGGCGTCGGCATGATCGCGTCGGAGCGCGAGGGCGCGACGAGCGCGATCGCGGCCGAGCGCCACGACGTGGCGGTGCTCCTCGCGACCTACCTGCACCGCTCGATGCTGCAGGAGGAGAAGGAGAACGCGACAGGTGCGGCGGGAAGAGAGGAGGGTGGCGGTGGTCGGTGCGGGAGCAGAGAAAGGGGCAGGAGAGGCTCGGAGCGGGAGGGAAAGGGCGTTCGCTTCTCAGATCGCCGAAACGCGCGGGCCAGACGCTCGCTCGTCCGCGCCAACCCGCCCCTCTCCCCGCTGCTCTTGTAACCGCGCAGAGTCGGCGCTGCTGGCGCTGCGGGAGGCGTGGGACGCGCTGGACTTTGGCCGCGTGCTTCGTGACCCGCTGGCCCCGCCGATGCAGGCCGTCCGGGCGCCCGAGCGGGTGCAGAGGCTCTACGAGGCGGCCCTCGAGGCGGCCGTCGAGGGCGTGTCGGACGAGGTGGTCTGTCAAATTGAGGAAGAGGCGCGCGAGCGACGCTGGGGGGAAGAGCGCGCGGCGGACGAAGAGGGATGCGACCCCCCGCACCTCCCCGACCCGGTCGACCTCGCGTCGCTTCCGACCGCGTCTGTCTCCGCCTCCCCCGACGCCTCCGACGCGGCCCACGCGGGCGTTCAAGACGATGAGCTGCTGCAAGAGCTGCTTTCGTTTCCCGAGGGCGCCGACGCGCCCGCGTCGGCGCCCTCGGGGAGCGAACGGACGGGCACGTCGGGGTCGGGAAGCGAGCGGGCAGCCCCCCGGGCGGCCACACCCGGCGACGCGGCGGCGGCCCTTCGGGCGGCCACACCCGGCGACGCGGTAACGCCCCCCCGGGTGGCCACACCCGGCGATGCGGCGGCGGCCCCCCGGGCGGCCACACCCGGCGACGCGGCGGCGGCCCATCGCGCGGAGCCCGGCTCCCCCCGCCGCCTCCCGCCGACCCCGGGGTGTCTTTCCCCCGCCGCGCCCCCCCCCCTCCCCACCATCGCGCCGTCCCCTCTGGCCTCGCTGCCCTCGCCCGAGGCGCTGCGCTCGCTGCCCATGCGCTCGACAGAGTGCCGCGACGGCGCCCTGCTACTGCTGCTCTTTCTCTTCAGCGCCAGCCTCGAGGCCGGCGGGTGGCGGCTGCGCGAGCGCGACGCCACCCCGTCCTCCTCGAGCCCCCTGGTGGCGCCGGCCTCTGCGCTGTTCCCGCTCCCGTCGCTCGCCGACTCGCCGGGGCCCACGCTGCCCGAGCCGCTCCCTGCGAAGATCTACCTCTCGCTCGAGGCGCAGCGCGCGCTGCTTGATCTGGCGCGGACGCTCGCAGCCGAGCGCAGAGAGGTCGGCCGCAGGGCCCTGGCCGAGCTCCGCGCCCGCCGCGCCTTTGTCCCCGGCGGCCCGACGCCGGCTCCGGACCGGGGCGGGTGGCGCGGCGACCCGGGGCGCGCCCTTGCCGACGCTTCGCCCGAGTCCCGCACCTCGCGCCTTTATGCCTCCTGCGCTCCGCCGGCGTCTCTTCCGTCGCGCGCGCGCCCGCCGCTCTGGAGCCGCGCGGCGAGGCTCGGCCTTGGCGTCGCAGCCGCGCCCGAGGAGGGCGAGGCGCTCGCGCGCGAGATCCGGTTCGGTGCCGCGATGGGCCTCGGCGGCGTCGAGGCCACGGGCGTCGAGACCGCGTGCAGGGAGCACGCAGCGGCGCTCGACCGTGCCTGGGAGCGGCTCGCGGAGGCCCGCGGGGCCGGGGGGGGCGACGAGCCCGGGGCGCCGTTGGCCAGAGCCCCCTCCGCTGCCCCTCCGCGCGCATCCCCGTCGATCGCCGATCTCGAGGTGGGCGGCATCCTCGCCGAGTACGCTCGACTTAAAACGGCGCACGTTCTGCGCGTTTTGCGCGGCGACGACGCCGAGCGTCCCCGCGCCCCGCCGCGCGGCACCGCATCCTCGCGGGCTTCCGCAGGCGGCGCGACCTCCCGGGTCGGGTCGCGGGCGCGCCGCCGCGCGGCGCTGGCGGCCTCGCGCCGCGCGCCGGAGAGCGGCCCGACCGCCCTCGCGGCCATGGACATCGCGAGCGAGCGCCGGCGGCTCCCGCGCGCCGCGCGCCTGGCGCTCGCGCGCGACGCGGCGCGGCGTCGAGAGCTGGAGAGGCGCGTCGCGGACTGGCTGCGGCTCGCACCCGAGGCACCGGGCCCGAGACGCCGAGGCGTCTCCACGCCGATCGAGCTCGGAGGCGGGGGCGACGAGGACGACCCGTGGCACGAAGAGGACATGCCCCTGCTGCCGGGACTGCCCGACACCTGGGAGGCGCCCCCGCCAAGGGCTGGACGAAGCGCGGGCGGGGCTGTTGAAGGAGGCGCGAGTCTGGGCGTCGGGGCAGTCGACGCCGCGCCCGTCGCCGCCGCCGCCCCGGCCGAGGCCCCCAGGGGCGGCACCAAGCGCACGATGGCCGAAGCGAGTACAGACGAAGAGGTGCATGGGCAGCGGCTTCGGAACAAGCGCCGCAGGGCGGGCGGCGAGGAGGAGGAGCGTGGAAGGGGAGCTGGCGCCCAGAGGCAGGAGGAGGTCGGGAGGAGACGGAGCGCCGAGGCGTGGGAGCATGGGGCGGGGGTGGCGGGGGACGGCGACCGCGGTGGCGGAACGGAAACGCGGTCGGAACGCAGACGTGCCCCGGACGAGATCCGCTCCGTCGAGGCTGTGGCCGAGGAGGACGGCGGCGACGGCCGCGGCGTCGGCCACCCCTCGTCTTCCCCCGACGCCCCTGTGGCCGCGTCATCGCCCGCCTCCGAGCCTTCGTCCGAATCTTCGCCGGAGTCCTCCTCGGATCTCTCTCTCGACGACGACGCGCTTTCGGTTCTGCAGGCCGCCCGAAGGGCGCTCGAAGACGGCGCGTGAAGGGCCCCCGATCGCCGCGACGGCGTCCGTTTTCCCTCCTCCGTCCCTTTGCGTCTGCTTCCGACGAACCGACAGCTTTCCTCGGCCGCTTCTGCGCTGCGCTCCTTTTTTCTCCTACGCGGCTAGTGTGCGGCGCGCCTTCCGTGCGCACGTGCATCTCTTTTCCCCTTTCTTTCCTTTTTTTTTTCTTCTTTTTTTTTCTCTGCTTCGTTCCGCGACCCCAATCCCCCTCAGCGCCGCCTCCACCCCCGCCTCGCCCCCCCCTTGACCAATTTCATGCTCTCCTCGAGCGCACGTAGCGCGCAAACCCGCCTCCGCGCCTTTCCCCTCGGCTCCCGCTTCATCTTCGGGATTACGACCTCCCGTCGACGCGTGCCCGTCGACGGCTCGTGCAAGCGGCGCATCCGACGTCCGCTGTTCGAGGGGGGCGTCGAGAGGCGGGAAGGGAGCGGAGGAACAGGGGGGAGCGGGGGAACGAAGCGAAAAAGGCGAGGAGCGAGGAAAAAGAGGAAGAGAGGGATGCGGGTGGAGGCGGGGTTGGAGGGGAAACAGGGCGAAAAGGGTGGAGGCGGGGTTGGAGGGGAAACGGGGCGAAAAGGGTGGAGGCGGGGTTGGGGGGGAAACGGGGCAAAGGGGAGGGGGGGCGGGGAAGGGGTGTGGCTCGTGTCCGTCCGTGCGTCTGCGCGTCTGCGCGTCGTCGTCGATCAAAAGGTGATTTCGATGATGCGGGCTGCTTGGTCGCGGACGTCTTCGGCGGCCTCCTGCAGCACGACCTGTCCGACGCGCGTGAGGCGGTTGGTGTTGATGGCCGTGGCGTCCGGCGGGCCAAAGGCCGGGTTGGCCTTGAAGGCGGACGCGAGGGCAAAGGCGCCCTTGTCACCGACGTCGTTGTAGGCGACGTCGAGCTCCGCCAGCGGCACGTGCGGGGCCGCGGACGCGCCCGCGTCGCCTTCGGGCCCGCCGCCGCGAGCGCGCAGGCCGCCCGCGAGGGCGCGGACGCCGTCGTCGCCCAGCTCGGCCCCGCGCAGGCTCAGGCGCCTCAGCGAGCGTGAAAAGGCCACCAGCTCGGCGAGCGCGCGCGCCGCCGGCCCGGGGCCCACGCGCGTGAACGCCAGGCCCAGGTCGGACAGCTCGCCGGCGCTCAGCAGCGCCTCGGCGAGCGCGGCCGCGCCGCCGGCGCCCAGCGCGTCGTGCGAGAGGTCGAGCGTCCGCAGCGCCGGGTCGCAGCGCCGCGCCAGCGCCGTCACGCCAGCGGCCAGCGCGCGCGCGCCGGGCGCGCCCACGCCGTTCGATGACAGGTCCAGGTGCGTCAAGCGTGCGCCCGCGGGCGGCGGGTCGGACGCCGGGTCGAGCGGCTCGAGGTCCGGCGGCGGGATTGCCGACACGGGCACCGTCGGCTCCACGCGGCCCCGGCCGCGCTTCAGCGCGGCGGCGGACGGAAGAGGCTCCGGCGGCGAGGAGGGCGCGGCGGCAGACGGAAGAGGCTCCGGCGGCGAGGAGGGCGCGGCGGCAGACGGAAGAGGCTCCGGCGGCGAGGAGGGCGCGGCGGCAGACGGAAGAGGCTCAGGCGGCGATGGGGGCGCGGCGGCGGACGCGTCGCCGGGCGCAGAGCCGGAAGGAGAGGGGGCGGGGGGGGGCAGAGCGTCCGGGGCGTCGTTCGGCCCCCCCGGTCCCTCCTTCGCGCTGGCGGCATCACCCCCGGCGGCGTCTCGCCGCGCGGCCTGGCGGAAAGCGGCGACGCTCCAGTCGCTTGCGGAGGAGGCCGCGGCAAAGACAGGGGAGCCAGAGTCGGGGTCCCCGCCCGCGCCTGCGCCCTCGGTTTCGCGCCAGGTCTTGGCGCCCATGGCGCCGCCGAGGCTGATGGCGCCCACGTCGCCGAGGTCGTTCATTCCCAGCGAGAGGCGCTCGAGCGACGCGTGGCGCCGCAGCAAGTCGCCGAGGGCGCGTCCCGCGTCGACCCCGGCGCCCACGTTGCCGAGGTCGAGGCGGCGGAGCCCGGGGGCGCGCCGCGCCAGGGCCGCCAGGACGGCGGCGCTGCCGCGCGGCGTGAGAGCGGTCGACCGAAGGTCCAGGTGCTCCAGCGAGGTGCACCGCTCGAGCCCCTCGGCCAAGGCGAGCGCGCCGCGCAGGCCCAGCGCGTTGCGCCCGAGCGCCAGCGAGCGCAGGCGGCACGACGGGCTCGCCAGCGCCCGCCCGACCGCCTCGGCGCCCTCGGCGGTCAGAGAGCACGCCGTCAGATCCAGACGGACCAACGCGGAGGGAGAGGAGAGGGCGGAGGCGTCGCCGCCGCGCGCCGCGTTCGGCGCGGAAGCGTCGGCGCCGGCGCCATCGCAGCCTTCCTCGGCCTCGCCCTGGGCCCCGTCTGCAGACCCGAGGAGGTGTCTGCAGAGCACGTCGACGCCACGGTCGCCGATCGGGCACTGCGCGAGCGAGAGCTCGCGCAGAGGCGTGGGCGCGGCGCGGTCCGCGGGACGCCGGCGGGGCGAGGCGTCGGCGCCGGCGTCCTCGGCGTCCTCTCCCGGCAGGGCGACCTGGGCGTCGCCGGAGAGCCCCCAGACGAGCGTGGCGACCTCGTCGGCGTCCAGCCCGCAGCCTTCGAGCGCGAGGCGCTCGAGGTGCGCGTTGGAGCGCAGCGCGACCGCGAGGCGCTCGACGCCGGCGCGCTCGGGCGAGGTGAACGAGAGGTCGAGGCTCTCGAGCGCGTCGTTGAAGGCCAGCGACTCGGCGAGGTAGCTCAGCCCCTCGTCGCCAAGAACGGTGCCGCGCAGAGAGACGCGAGGCTCGAAGCGCATCTGCGTCGCCAACCGAGGAAGCAGAGAGCGCGTCTCCTCCGTCATGCTCAGCGGGGCCGGGGCGGGGGCGGGCGCGGACGACGGCGGGGGGGGCGCCGACGAGGATCCGCCCGAGGCGCCCGCGTCGGCGCCCTCGGCACCGCCGCCCCCGCGCAGGCTCTCGCCGGGCGTCCAGCCGAAGAGGCCGTCGATGCTGAGCCCCTCCCGGGCGTCCCCCGCGGCGGCGCCGCGCCCGGCCCCCGCC
>PGFX01001553.1:0-15122 GCA_003612995.1 Prototheca bovis | reverse complement strand
GGTGGTTGGGCCGGACGATGAGGTTGCGGCTGGGGAGAGAGAGAGAGAGGGGGGGAGGGAGGGGGGGAGTGGGGAGGCGCTGTGGGCGGGTGGGGGCGGGTGGGAGCGGGTGGGGGCGGGGGGCGTCGACCGTCTTCGTTGCTTGTTCCCCGCGCCGAAACGCGCGTCGTTCCGCCGCGCGCGTCCTTTCCCTCCCCTCCCTCTGCTCTCCACCCACCTTTGTGTCCCTCGACTCGTTCTCTGCTCTCGATCTTCCGCTCGCACCACCCCTCCGGGGCGATCGCCCAGGACGGGGGGGTGCGGGGGGGGGGGGGGGGGGGGGGCCCCCCCGTGCCGGGCTCTCCTCCGGAGGGCTCTCCTCCTCCTCCGGGGCCCCCCAGGGCGCAGCCCCCCGGGAGGGCCTCCCGGGAGGGCCCCGCCGCGCCCTCGGCTCTGGACGGCCGCGTGTAACCGGCGGCGGCCCTCTCGGCAGCGCGTGGCAGCGGGATCGCGAGACCGTCGGCGATCTCAGGCGCAGTGGGGCGCGCGAAGCCTCGGCCGCAAAGCGACAAGGACGTTACACGGCGGGAGCGAGCCCGAGAAAGGGGGGAAAACGGGGAGAGAGGGAGAGAGGGGGAGGGGAGGGAGCCTGAAAGAGAGAGGGGGGGGAGGGGTTGGGGGAGGGAGCCCGAGAGAGAGAGGAGGGAGGAAAGGGAGCCCGAGAGAGAGAGAGGGGGGAGGGGTTGGGGAGGGAGCCTGAAAGAGAGGGGGTGAGCCCGAGAGGGGCGTGTGCCTGGGGGCCGGGCCTCGAGGCACTCCCCCCTTGCCCCTTGACCCGAGGGAGGGAGGGGAGAGAAGGGGGGGGGGGATTGCGGCGATTGGGTGCGGAAAAGCCTGCTTCGTCCTGGTCCCCTTTCCCGTTCTCATCTGAGGACGAGTCCTCCCCTGGCGAGGTTGAGAAGTCGTTCGAAGACGGCTCCTCCCGCCTCCCGGATGGCGCAGTGGAGAAACTCGTTGGTGACCCAGGCGCGCGCGTTGCCGACGGCGCCGACGGTCTCGAGCGCGAGCGTCGAATCGACGAACATGTCTTCAAAGGCGACGAGCGCCGCGACGGGCACGGCGTTGCGCCGCAGCGCGGCGGCGTCGTAGAGGGCCGACCAGGCCTCGCGGCGCGCGAGCGCCTCGGCCACGGGCCGCAGCGCGCGCATGCGCGGCACGTCGCGGAAGATCCACGGCAGCGCGCACTCGCCCGTGAAGAGCACGCGCTGGCCCGCGCGCGCGCGCGCGACCGCGTCGAAGCGGGCGTCGGCCTCCAGGGCGCGCGCGGCCGCCCAGCGCGAGCCGCCCGGGCAGGCGCCCTGGAGGTAGATGGCCTCGTGCAGCAGCGCGTAGAGCGGCGCGCCCTCCCACGGCAGCCACGCGTCCAGCTGCCGCTTGAAGGACGACGAGAGACGCCGACGGCGGCAGGCGGGCGCGAGAGGAGCGGGGGGGAGGGGGGCCGGGCCCCGGCGGGCGGGGGGCTGGGAGGCGGCCGCCCGGGGAGAGGGGGGGGGAGCCCGGGCCGAGCCGTTCGGGCCCGGGTGCCGGGAGGAGGGCGCGGGAGGGGAGGGCGCGGCGGAGGCGCCCCGGTGCTGCCGCGGCGAGTGGCGACAAGCGCGGGGCGACAGGGGGGAGGCACAAGCGGAGGCCGTGGAATGAAAGAGGGGGGGAGCCCGGGCAGAGCCCTCTCCCTCCCCCCCGTTCCTCCCCTTTCCCTCCTCCTCTCCGTCCCCACTGGTCCTCCCCTTTCCCTCCTCCTCTCCCTCCCCTCCGCTCCTCCCGTCCCCCTCTCCGTCCCCCCTGGTCCTCCCGTCCCCCTTCCCTTCCTGGGTACCGTTTTCCGCGGTCCCCTCTCCCGTCCCCCTTTTCCCCCTCTTCTCCTCGTGTTCCTGCCGCTCCTGCTCCTGCTCCTCTCGGCGTTCCTCCCACTCGTCTCCCTCCTCTTCCCAGACGTTTTCCAAGAGGTAGTGGAGCCGCTCAAAGCCCAGGGAGAAGCCGAGCCCCTGGCACCCGACGCTGAGAAAGGCGTCGGGCGAGATGCGGACGCCGGCGGGCGTCGTCTCCGGGTCGCCGGCGTCGATGCGGTCCTGCAGGTGGCGCACGATCTCGATGGCCGTGCGCGCGTCCTCCGGGAATCGCTCGTAGAAGCGCGCGTTCTGCGTCGCGACGCGCTCCAGCGTGCGCGCGTAGACGGCCGGCGCCGCGTCGGCCTCGGCCACGCGCGGGGGCACGCCCGCGGCCACGAGCGCCTCGACGAGCCCCTCCGAGGCCAGCGACAGGTAGGTGAAGCAGCAAAATCCGCCAAAGCTCTGCCCCAGCGCCGACCAGCGCCCCTCGTGCACGTCCCGAGGCACCAGCGCCTTGCGCACGCGCTCCGCGTCCCACACGATCGAGTCGGCCCGAAAGTGCGACAGGTAGGCCGCCACCGCCTCGGGGTCCCGGGACCCCGCGCGCGCAAACACGTTCTCGCACGTGATCGGGGTCGAACGACCCGTGCCCCGCTGGTCCAGCAGCACCACGTGAAAGTAGCCGGCCGCCTGCTTGAGCCACCCGGACGACTCGCACGGCCGGGGAGAGGCAAAGCCGGGGCCGCCCTGAAAGTACACCAGGTAGGGAAGTGAGCGGTCCTCGCGCTTGTTCCGGTGCGTCGCCACGCGGAAAAACACCTCGATCGAAGCAGACGACGAAGGATCTACCACCAGGAAGAAAGAGAGAAAGGAGGGGAAGGGGGGGAAGGGGAAGGGGGGGGGGGGAGAGAGCATGAGGGCGGGGGGATGGAGGGGGAGAGCATGGGAGAAGGGGGGATGGGGAGAGAGAGCATGAGGGCGGGGGGATGGAGGGGGAGAGCATGGGAGAGCGGGAGAGAGCACGGGCGGGGGGGTGGGGGAGGGGGAAAATGGGGGAAAATGGGTGATGGCGAGCAGAGGGGCAGCGGAGCGATGTGCGGAAATAATGCGAGGGGAAAGGAGCAACGGGTCGAGTCGGCGCGCCGAGCGGAGAGACGCTTTCCGTTCTCCGCTGGACGATGCGCGCGATGCGCGGAAATGCAGGAGGCGGAGGGAAAAGGAGGGCAGACCAGGAGAAAGAAGGGCCACGTCCACCCGCCCCCCTCCGCCTCCTCCCCCGTCGCCGCCTCCTCCCCCGTCGCCGCCTCCTCCGCCTCCTCTCCCGTCTCCTCCGCCTCCTCTCCCGTCTCCTCTCTCCTTGTGAGTTCTCGTTGTCTCCCGTCGCGATGGCGCACCAGAGTAATCCAAAGGCACTTGGATCGAATAGTCCGTGAGGAAGAGCCCGTTGACGACAAACGTCGAGCCCTGCGTCAGTTCCGGAGCGGACCGTCCGGCGCGCGCCCGCTTGGCGGGCGGCGAGCCCACGCCCATCGCGGCGGCCGCGCTGCGGCGCTCCTCGAGATCCGGCGTCGGATCGCACCGCGCCACTCGCGGCAGGGAGGAGAACGGGAGAGCGCCGCCGCGGAAGCGCGCGACGAGGCGCGGTGCGGCGCGGCGCGGCGCGCGCCGACGGCGACAGGCCCGCCCGCGACGGCCCGGGCCGGCCCAGGGACGGGGCCTGCCGAGCTGCGGCGGGCGCAGCCCAGCTCCCGGCCGAGGAGACGGCTCGCGCGCGCCGGAGCGACCGAACCACCGTGCGCCGCCCGCACAACCTCTGCGATGCGTTGCAAACGCAAGCGACCGAACGGCGCCGGCGCGGGGCGACGCGAGGTGAGGCGAGGTCCGCGCGTGGCCAGGGCGCGCGGGCCGCGCGCGCGGGGCGAACCACCGCGAGGGGGGAAGAGAGGCCGCCGGACAGGGAGCGGAGGTTGCAGGGTGGAGGAGGCGGGGGGAAGGGAGGGTGCCCGCGAGCGGAGCCAGGGGGGAGGGAAAGAGGGAGAGAAGGAGAGATTGGGAGAGGCGGAATGTGGGGGGGGGGAAGGGAGGGGGGAGGGAGGGGGAGATTGGGAGAGGCCGAATGCGGGGGGGGGGGGGGGGGTGAGGAGAGTCGCACGTGCTTCCGTCCGTTCGGGCCGTCCCATGCTCGCCTCTCCCCCCACCCACCCGGGTCTGCGCGCTTTCGACGCTCCCTCTCGCTCTTTCGCTCTCGCTCTCCCTTCCTCCACCCTCTCTGCCGCGTTTGTCGCGTCGCGTTGCGTCACACAAGGGCCCGTGCGATCCCGAGGGCCGCAAACCCCCCCGCCATGGCAAAGCCGATCGCCCGGTGCCCAGCCCCCTCGGCCCGCCTCGCCTTGGAGAGCATCACGGCCGCGCCCAGGGAGCAGACGGCCACGCCCGAGACGCGGCACGGGAGGCAGTCCGTGCGGGAGGGAGAGGGGGGCGCGGGGGAGGCGGAGGGAGAGGCCAGAGGCGCGGACGCGCCGCGGAACAGGTCCGAGACGGCCGCCAGAGGAGACTCCCAGAGGGAGGGCGCGCGGGCCAGCGGGGGGAGAGCCGGCGAGGGAGGAGCGGACGGAGAGGGGTCATGGGCATGGGGCATGACGGCCAGGGGTGCGGACGGGGAGGGGTCATGAGCATGGGGCATGACGGCCAGGGGAGCGGGGGGGGTGCCGAGGGGCTCTCCGTCGCACGGCGAGGGGCTCCCAGGAGACTCCCCGCCGCACGCGCGCCCCTCGGCGCCCGTGAACGCGCCAAAGAGCTCGCGGATCCGGCCCATCGGGAGGGCGGGCCGCGTGCGGCTCTCCGCCTCCCGCTACCGCCCTCGCCTCTCTGGCCTCTCTGGCGTCCCGCCTCACTTCTTCTTGCCCTTGAGCAGGTCCTCGCGGGCCTTCTTGAGAGCGGCCTGCTCCTCCTTCTTCTTCTTCAGAAACTCAAGGTCCTCGTCGTCGTAGTTCTTGTCGTTCGCCTTGGGCTTCTGCAGCGCGAGAACGAGGAAGAGGGAAGGAGGGGGACGAGAACGTCGACAAAGGCACAAGGAGGTGGGAGGGCGAAACGGAGCCCGCAGGAAAAAAAGACGCCCCCCCCCCCCCGCCCCCCATCCCGCACTCTCGCCCCTCCCCCCTCGCGCCCCACCCCCCTCCTCCCTCGCATCTACCACCGCACCTTCAGGGGCTTGGCCTTGCCGCCAGCCTTGCCTGCGAGCGGAAACGGAACGAAAGGCGCGATCGGAGATCTTTCGACGCGCCGAGCGGGCCGCGGAGGCCGCGGGCGAGGCCGAGCGCCGCGCTTCGCCCCGCGCGCCGAGGCCGAGGAGAGGAGAGGGCGCGCAGCCGGCGACCGCGCATGCGGCCCCCGCTCCGCCTCGCCGCGCGCGCGCTCGGGCGTCACGCACCGACCATGGCTGCTTGATGCGCTCGGCGGACGAGCGAGCGGGTGGGGGGGAGCGGGATGCGTACGGACAGAGGACGGTGCGAGCGCGGACGTTTCGGGCCGCCTTGCCCTCGCCCGGCGGACGGGGGGCGGCGCGCGGCGGCACGCCAGGCGGCGCGCGCGCGCGCCCAGAGACGCGGAGCGGGGCGGGGGTCGGCGGGCGCCGCGCACCCCGGAGCGCGCGCTTGGGCACCTCCCCCCCCTCGCGCGCCGCGCGTCTCTGCGCGTGCTCTTTTTTCGGTTGCGTCTCTGCAGAGCGCGCGGCGGTCCCGGCCCCGCCATGCCGGCGGCTCCTCCGCGCGGGAGCAAGCGCGCGGCGGGCGGCGTGCGCGGCGCCCTCGCGCGCGTGCAGGGCCTCAACGCCGCGTTTCTCCAAGCGTCGCGCGCGCGAGCCGATGCGGTGCGTTTCGATCGGGCGAGGTGGAGCGTTTGGATCGGAGGGGGGGGGGAGAAAGGCGGAAGAGGGGACGGCGTGGGGGGCGGGGGTGGAAGGAAGCGGAGGAGGTCGAGGGGGGTGCGGGGGGGGGGGGGGGGGGGGGGGGGGGGGGGGGGGGGTCCCGCCCGCGCGGAGACCAGGTGGTGGACCCGCGCCCCACTCCCTCGACCTCTCCCCGCCCCTCCCGCCACATGGCGCCTCTACCCCCGTCCTCACCCCTCTCTCCCTCGCCTCCTCTCTCCTCCCTCTCCTCTCGCCTTCCTCTCGCCTCCTCTCCTCCTTGCTCCCCCTCCCCTCCTCTCCTCTCCTCTCTCCTTCCTTGCTCCCCTCTCTTCCCCCCCCCACCCCCCTCTCACTCTTTTTTCCCCATGTTCTTCTCCTCCGTCTGCGTAGGAATGAGGCGATGCTTCGCGAGGCCGGCGAACTTGCTGCGTCGTTGAAGCAGGCTGTTGCTGCGATGAAGCACATGAAGGATTCGAACGCCGCTGGAGTGGGCACGCTGACGAAGCTCCTTCTGCACCCGCTTCCGCGCATCCACGAGGATGCGGGCGGGTCGCCGTACGCGGCTCGTCACTCGCTCGGCTCGTCCCAGACGGCGGTGGCCGGTCCCGGGCAGGTGGCCGTCGGCGGCGAGGTGGACGTGGAGGCGCTCCAGCGCGCCCCGCGCGAGGCGGCGAGCCAGCTGGAGCAGGAGGTTCTGGGCCCCCTGGGCGCCTGGCTGGCGCTGTACGACTCGCTGGTGCAGTCGAACCGGGAGCTCGACCAGCTCCGACTGCTCGTGGACTCGCGGCGCCGCACGGTGGCGGACCTGACCGTCAAGGACGCGGCGATGCGCGCCAAGGTGCAGCGAAGCACGGACCCAAAGGTGACGGGCAAGGCGGAGGAGGCCGCCAAGCTGCTCGAGCACAAGACGGCCAAGCTCGCCTCGACCTACGACGACTTCGTCAAGGCCGAAGCCGAGCTCCACACGAGGCTCGTCGGACTCGTCTCCGACGCGGCGTACGTGAAGGTTCACGTCGCCCAAGGGCTCGCCAACCTCGGCGGAGCGCTCCTCGCCGTCGGCAAGATTGTCGAGACCCCGCCCATCCCAGAGGTCGCCGTCGTCCCGGGTGGAGGAAACCCAGCCGCCTCGGCCTCCCAGGGCATGGCGACCCCGGGAGCGCAGCAGCAGCAGATCGGAGCGCAGGGATCCCTCGGAGGAGGCTACGACGGAGTCGTCGGCTCGTCGGGACCGGGAGCCTCGCCCAACGGAGCGCCGGGAGGCTACCCGTCCCTGGGCCGCATCTCGGGCTCGTCCGCGGGAGGAGGGGGGCTCGGCGGCGGATCGCCCTCGCGCCTCCAGGTGGGCGGCGACGCAAACGCCGCCGCCAACCCCTTTTCCTACGACGCACCCGCAGGAAAACACGCCGACATCCTCTAAGGAAAAAACCGCTCGGGGGAAAAACACGCACACACACACGCACAGCCCCCAGCGAGTCCACGCAAGCTCCCCCAATCCCCTTTTCCTCTCTCCCTCGCTCCCCTCTCCCTCTTCCCCGCCTTCAGTTTCTCCGCGTCCCCGCCGTCTCCCCCCTCGTTCTCCCTCCCTCTTTGCTCTCCGCTGCTCGATCCGTTTCCGCCCCGTTTCCCCGACGCCGCCCTCGCACGCGCGCTCCCACGAGCGCTCTGAGATCCAACCGCCGCACCCCGCGCCAAAGAAAGAACGAAAAAGAAAAAGAAAAAGACAAGGGAGAAAAAGGGGGGGGGGGTGCGATGCTCGGTGAGCGGCGCGCGGTGACTCTTCCTCGTCCCCGCACGAGGGCGCGCGATGACAACGGCTGCGTTCGCTGCACGAGGGCGCACGGCGGCTCTTCCTCCTCCCCCGCGTGCTGTTTCCCGCGCTCTTCGCTTTGCCGTCGCCCCGTTGCCCTCTGCCCGCTCTTCGCCTCGCCCCCCTCCGTCTCCTCACCCGGCCCAGCCCGCCCCGCTCTTCTCTTTCCTCTCTTTCTCTCGCGCGCTGCCGCGGCGCCGCGCGAGAGGCCGTGCGGAAAATCGCGTTCGATGGTGACGGGAAACGGACGGAAAAGCGAGGGAAAAGAGGGAGGGAGACGGCAGCGGGGAGACGGCCGCGTCCCGCGCGCGAGCAAAGAAACGACGGGCGAGCAGCAACGGAGAAAGAGGGGGGGGGGGGAGGGATAGGGGGAGGGGATGACGGGGGGGGGCGGGAGGGGTCCTTTCCCTTTTGTTTGGGAGCCTCTTCCCCGTCCGTTGGGAAGGGTTTTGGGGGAAGAGGCTCTTCCTCTGTCCCCTTTTTCCTTCCCAGAGGGAAGATGGCGGGGGCAGAGGCTCTCCTTTTCCCCTCCCCCCCCTTTTCCTTTTCTTTGTTTCCCGCGTTTTTTCTTACGCTTCTGGGTGTGTTGGGCCGACGAGTCCTCGGATGACGTCAACGAGGCTTTCTCTGCGCTTTCCCCTTCCTCTGCGCGCGGTTCTTCTTTGCGCGGCGTCCTTGCGCGTTTCGATTTCGTCCCTTGGCGGTCGCATGGGCGAGGCGACCCGTGGGTCCTTGGGTCCCGAGGTGCCGAGGCAGGTGTAGATGCGCCGTTCGTCAAAGTCGAAGGCTCGCGCGATGGTTTGGAGGTCGTCGGGCTGGAGGTGTCTGTAGAGGTCTGCGAGGTCGCGCACGCACTCGAGTCCCTTGCGGGGCACGGCGGGAGACTGCACGTGCGTGAGCAGGCCGAGCCAGTAGGCGTTTTCCTCGAGCTCGGCCTCGTGGCGCGAGAGCAGCGTGCGTCTCGCGCGGTCCAGCTCGCGCGCCGAGACGGGCTGCGCCTCGCCGAGGTCCCGCAGCACGCGCACGCTGGCCGCCAGCGCTTCGGCGATGCGCGCCGGCGTCGACGTGACCGACACGTGGAACCACGCCGCGGGGAGGCGGTCGAACAGCGACAGGTCGAACGAAACGTCGTACGTCAGGCCGAGCGCGTCGCGAACCGTCGTGAACAGACGACCGTTGATCACCTCCGCCAGCGCCGCCAGCGCGGCGGACCGGAACGCGGGGTGCGAGCGACGGGCGCGAGGGTCCGACAGGTCGCGACGGGGAAACACGGGCGCGGGGGGGGAGAAGGGAGACGCGGAGGGCGAGGAGGCCGCGGAGGAGGCCGACGAGGGGGGCGGAGAGGTGCTCGGCGCCGAAGAGGGAGCGGAGGGGTGCTCGGTCCGACCGCCGGGGGCCTCGGCTCCGTCCTCCGGGCCCTCCGCGGGCCAGCGGAGGGGCGCGGGGCCGGCGATGCAGGCGCAAGCGCGCTCGTCAGAGTCGTGCAGGTGCCACGACTGGTGTCGGACGGACCACTCGGGCGACCGGAACGAAAGAGAAAGATCCGACGGCGCGGCGGGAGGGGACGGGGGCGGGGGCGAGGACGGCGCCGCGTCCGAGGCTCCCGCCGCCCCCGCCGTCGAGGAGAGCGCCTCCGCCTCCTCCCCGGTCGGCCCGCGACCCCCGCGCCCGCCCTTGGGCTGGAGGGTTCCAAAGTGCTTGAGGGCGGCGGCCTCGAGCTCGGCGGGGTCGACGTCCCCGACCACCACGAGCTCGAGGTCCGGGGGGGACAGCTGTCCCTCCACGACGCCGCGCATGCCCTCGAGCGTGAGCGCGTCCAGCTCGGCGGGCGAAGGGTCGCGGAAGGCGCGGTCCGCGCCCAACATGGCGTCGAAGACGCGGTTGGCCGTCCCGCGCTCCAGCGAGGCGTCCGCGCCCCGCGCGTGCGAGGCGTAGAGCGCCTTGGCGCGCTCCGCCGCGGCCGCCTCCCACCGCGGCGCGGCCACCAGAAGCCGGGCCAGGCCCAGCGCCGCGTCCAGGCCGCCGTCCTCGACCGCGACGTGCGCGTCCACCGCCGCAAACTCCTCGTCCGCGTCCACAACCACGTTCAGCAGACGGGAAACGCAGAACAGCTCCACCGCAGCGCGGTCCCACGGCCCCGCCGCGCCAGACTCGCTCAGCGCGCGCGCGCCCACCGCCACGGCGCCCATGCCCGCGGGGCCCGCCGCGCGGCCCTCGCGCGCGCGCCCGCCGGGCGCCGCGAGCCGCACCAGCGCCGCGCGGGGCTCGTTCGACGTGCGCTTGTACGTCAGAAAGACCCCGTTCGACAAACGACGACGAACGACGCCCGTCTCCGGATCGGGAATCCCCAGAGGAAACGTCGACGCGTACGACGACACCAGCGACCGCGCGGCAAGGGCAGGAGAGGCGGAGAGGTCCGGAGAGGCGGAGAGGTCCGGAGAGGCGGAGAGGTCCGGAGAGGCGGAGAGGTCCGGAGAGGCGACCGGAGCGGGGACCGGAGCGGGGACCGGAGCGGGGACCGCGTCTCCATGGTCCCCGTCATGGGCGGAAGCGGCGACATCGCGGCCCGCGTCTCCGCGGACCCCGTGGTCGTGGGCGGCGTCGGCGCTCGCGCGGTCGGCCCGTTGCGCCTCCCCCCCCTGCCGCAGCAGCCTCGCCCTCTGGTCCGCGCCCGACCCGCGGTCGTCGACCCACGCGGGCGTCGCGCGCTTGAGCATGTCCCAGATCTCCCGGTCCGAGACGAGGCAGTCCGGCACGGCGACGTCGGGCGGCGGCTCGGCGCCTCCCTCGGGGGCGCGCAGCGCCTCCCTGAGCTCGTCGAGGTCGAGGACAAAGGGCGCCGCGCCCGGGGGCGGCGGCGCGGCCTCCTCTCGTCGCTCCGCCTCGCTCATGGCGCGCGCCGCCTGGGAGGCCGACGCCTTGGCGTCGATGCCCGCCGCCTCGAGGTCTGCGTCCTCGAGGTGCGTCATGGTGGAGAGGGAGGCGGAGGGCGAGGCGGCCGCGGCGGGCCCGCCGGGCGCCGCCGCCGCGGAGGCTCCCGTGGCGGCGTCGACAAAGGCCGGCACGCAGGCGACGACTGCGGTGGCGACGGTGGGCCCCGGCGGGGTGGCGAAGGCTCGCGGATCGGCGAGGTACTCTTCCCTGAGCTGGTCCTCGCGGCCGAGGTGGGAGGCGAACGAGAGGACGGAGCGCGCGTGCGCGTCGACGTCGGCCTTGGTCACCCCGCGCGCGGCGGCGCGCAGCTCGCGCAGGGCCGTCTCGGGCCCCAGCAGCGCGTGGCCGAGCGCGAGGCTCTCCATGCTAAAGTCCAGGGCGTCCGCCGAGGGCGTCGCGTCGGCGGCGGCGGCCAGCTGCGCCGCGTCGCGAAGCAGCGCGTCGCGGTAGCGGTCCAGCTCGCTCTGCGTGACCCCGTGCCGCTGCAGGCGCGCGGCCTCCTCGACGGCCGCGCGCGCCGCGCCGCGCCAGTCGCCGGGCTCGCACGTGACCGTCAGCGTGCTGACCGCGCAGCCCTCGCGCCCAGAGTCCGAGAGGTCCAGCTCGCACCCCGAGAAGCGCGCGCGGCCCTCGGCGTAGCGCGCGTTGATGCGGAGCTGCCACACCGACAGCAGCACGCGCGTCGAAAAGCTCCGCGCCAGGTCGGCGCGCGTCGTCAGCGAGACGGCGGGAATCTTGCAGAAGATCGACAGCTGGAACAGCTGCAGCAAACGGTGCTGGAACACGGAAATCGGAGCGCTCCCGATGCGCGGAGCGGAGGGGAGGGCATTTTCCGGGGTGGCCGTTTCTGGGGTGGCATTTTCCGGGGCGGCCCTCTCCGACGCCGTTTCCGACGCCTCGTCCTTTTCTTCCCTTTTCCGGGTGTCGAGGAGCCCCCAGACGTGCTCGACGGGCGGTCGGGGCTGGTCAGGACACAGAGACACGTGCGGAAGCGACAGAGGAAGAGCGGACGAACCGACGGGGGAGGAGGAGGAGGAAAGGGAGGAAGAGGAAAGGGAGGAGCGGCTTTCGCGCTCGGTGCGGTCTGCGGCTCCTTCTGCGTCGTCTCCGCGCTCTGCCTCGGCTGCGCCCCCGTCGACCCCTTCCACCGCCATATGCTTCGCCCGTGCGTATCTGGGGCTCGGCGGGAGGACGAGTCCTCCCCCCCCGAGCCCCTGGCGGAGCGCCTCCTCGGCGGCGAGGGCGGCCTCCCGGACGGCCTCGCCGTCGGTGGCCGGGGGCAGCTCGGGCAGGGCCGGGACGTCCCCGAAAGCCCGTCGCACGGCGCGCTCGGCGACGGCCGTCTCGAGATCCCCCACGACGTAGAGCGTCGCGTTGGCGGGGTAGTAGTGCCGCGCCCACCAGGAGACGATGCGCTCGCGCGGCCAGCCGTCCACCAGCTCGACGCGGCCGATCGGAAAGCGCGCGCCCAGCGCGTTCTCGGCGTGCAGGTGCCGCAGCAGCGAGCAGTCCACGCGGTACTCGATCGTGTTCATCATCTGCGCCTCGGCCACGACCGCGCGACGCTCCTTGTCGATCCGAGCGCGAGAAAACTCGGGGTAAAAAGCCACCTCCGCAAGCGTCTCCAACACGGCCGACACCATGGGAGGAACCGCATCATCCTCACCCCGCGCAGAAACAACCGCAGCCCCACCCGCACCCGCCTCTCCCCCCCACCCTTTTCCTCTCTTCTCGGCCAGGCTTCCCGCAGCCTCTTCCCCCCACTCTTCCCCTCTTCTCTCGGCCCCCCCCCTCTTCCCCTCTTGTTCTCCGTCGTCGTCTCCTCCCTCCTTGACGGGGGCGTGGACGTGGAAGACGGTGTGGTGAAAGTCCGTGTAGGCGTTGGAGCGCGCGCCCGTGCCCAGGAGCCGTTCCCGCCGACGGGAACCGAGAAAGGTCACGTGCTCGACCAGGTGCGCGATGCCCTGCTCGTCGGCAGCCTCGCCCACAGACCCGGCGTGCACCTCCAGGTGCGCCTCAAACCGACCGGGAGGAGACGCGTTCGGAAGGATCACGTAACGCAGCCCGTTGTCCAGGTAACCCACCCGCAGGTCGGGACGCGAAGACAGAGGAGGGGAGGGGGGGGGGGACGCGGACCGCGCGGGGGGGGAGGGGGGGGACGACACCGCCGACCGGGGGGGGAGCGGAAACGCCCGCCCCTGGGGGGAGCGGAGCGGGGAAAGCGGGGAAAGACGATCGCTGCGCGCAAAACGGAGAAGAGACAAAGGACGAGGGTGAGCGAGAGATGCGCACGCATGGAAAGGGAAAGGGCGGGGAGGGGAGGCGCCGCCGCCGCCGCCGCCAGGCCTCCCCTTCCCCGGGGGCCGATCGAGGAGCGAACAAAACCAATGCCCCCTCCCGCGATCCCGGGACCCGATTCCCTTCCCCGCCCTCCCCCCTCGTCTCCCGCCGCTGGAGCGTCGCATAGACGTTCCGTCCGACGCGGCATCGCCGCCTCCGCGCCTCCACGCACGCATCCCATCCGACGCAACTCCGCCGGCTTTCGTGCCCACCCCGCCGGGGAAAACGCCCCCGCTCTCTCCCCCCCCTCCGATCCCGCCCGCTCTGCATCCCGCCGCGGTCCGCCATGCGCCCGCGCGGCGCGGCGCGCCCGCCGGGGAAGGGGCGCCGAGATCGCGCCCGACGCGTCGCCTCCCGCGCCTCGGCGGATCCACAAACGCGACCAAAGGGCGCATGCAGATCGCGAAACGGTCGGCCCGCGAGTCGCGAGACCAGCGGAGCGGGGAAACGAGGCGGGAGTGCCGAGGGCGGGGGGAGGGGGAGGGGGACGCGGCGACACGCACGCTGCAATCGGCCGACGCGCGTGCGCCCGGCGGACGGGCGAGGGGGCCGCTCCAGGCAGGCGCGCGGGAGGCGCGGGCGCCGCCGCACGCAGCGGACGAGCCACGCGCGACGCGACGGGAGCCGCCGGCGCCCCCCCCGCGCGGGCGCCGAGCGGCAGAGGCATGGCCGGCGCGGCGCGGCGGGCGCGCGCGGCCCGGGACGGGGGGGGGAGAGGGACGGCGAGGCGCCCGCGCGGAGTAAGCGGGGAGCGGGGAAGGAGGAGGGCCGCGACAGGCAACGCTCGGCGATCCGACAAACGTCCCGCGAACGGGACGGGACTGGGGCCGCCTTCCCCGCGACGCGCGCGACGTGGGCTCGCGGCGCGAGCCCACGCGCCCGCAGGTCCGCAGCGCGGTGCGAGGCGGGGAGAGGGCGCGCGGCGGACGCCCCCCGCCTCCTCGCGCCCTCTCCCGCGTTTCCAGGCGAGAGGAGGGGCGGGCAGGGACCCCCAGTCCTCCCTCCGCCCCTCTGCCCCCCCCCCCCCCTCTGTTCGGTCCTCCTGCCCCTCTACCCTTCGGCTCCCCCCCCCCCCCCCCCCCCCCCCCCCCCCCACTTCCCCTTCCCACGCCCCCGAGGTGCGCGGGCGCGGGAACGGCGCCGCGCGGGACGCCCCCCTGCGCCCCTGGGCTGGCGTCAGGAGGCGTCGAAGCACCGGCAGCGGCCCTCGCAGGCCCCGCAGCTCTCGCCTTTTGCGCGTCGGATCGCTCCAGACTCGCTCCCGGCGCCTTGACGGCATCTCATCGGGCCGCGTTCCGTCAGAAACCCGCCGAGATGGCGACCCTGCAGACCGCCTCGAGCAGAATCGCATCGGTGCGTCCGAGCGCCGCGTCGGACCCGGGTCGGCGCTTCCGCGCCTCCCTCGCGCGTTTGTCGCGTTCCTTTCGTGGTTCTCTGACGTCTCGCCGCCGTTCCCGCAGGTCGCGCATGTCGGATCGAAGCCCCGCGTCGCGGCCCGCGCGGCGGTGGCCGCCTCGCCGGCCGTCGGGCGCCGTGCCGCCTCCGCGCGCGTCGCGACCTCGGCGCAGCGCTCGTCGCTCTCGCGCCGCGCCGCGACCATTCTCCGCGCGACTGCTGCCGTCGCGGATCCCGAGGTCAAGCCCGACGCCGCGGATGAGCCCGGCGCGATCACCAAGGTCCTCATCGCCAATCGCGGCGAGATTGCCGTGCGCGTGATCCGCGCCTGCAAGGAGCTCGGCATCAAGACCGTGGCCGTCTACTCGACTGCTGACAAGGAGTGCCTCCACGTGCAAGTGCGTTCGGGTGGGGCGCGAGCGCGCAAACGCGCGCGGCAGAAAGCGCCGCAGGCCCCACGGGGAGGCAAGGAGAGGATGGGGAGGCGGGGGGGGGGAGAGGGGGGGCTGGGAGGCGGAGCTGGGGGATCTGAGCGGTGGACCCGTGGAGGGGAGAGGAGGGAGGGGAGAGAAGGGGAATGGGGGGGGGGAGGGGGTGAGGGGAGAAGAGAGAGGGGCGCTCTTCTTGCGGGAGGGGCCGCGAGGAGGGGCCACGAGGAAGCGCCCTGGCCGGGCGAGGGGAGAGCCCCCCCCCCCCCTCCCCGAGGAGAGGGGCCGAGGAGCTCTCGTGGATCGGGTGGGGGGCGGAGGGGGGGAGTGGGGGGAGGGGCGAGGGAGGGAGGACGGGGGGGGACCCTGAGCCGCCGAGCGCGGTCAGAGGCACTCCCTTTTGAACGCAAGAGGGAAGAAAGAGGAGGGGGGGAAAGGGGAGAGGG
>PGFX01001542.1:0-15123 GCA_003612995.1 Prototheca bovis | reverse complement strand
CTCGGCCGCGCCCGCGGAGCCCTTGTCGTCGCCCGCGAGGGGCCGCGCGGTTCGCTCCTTGGCGCCCGTCGCTTCGTCGCGCTCGCGGCGCCTCTGCTTGGCCTCGAGGCGTCGTCGCTCCTTTTCCTCGCGGGCGCGCAGCGCGGCGAGGCGCCCCGCGCGGTCGCCGCTCTCGTCGTCGCCCATGCGGTCCAGCACCTTGGTCATGTCCTCTTCCTCCTCGTCCTCGTCGCCCTCCTCCTCCTCCTCCTCCTTGTCGCCCCCGCCCGGCCGCGCGCCGGGCGCCCCGTCGGGGGACGCCTCGTCGCCCGGGCCGGCTCCGGGCGCCTCGTCCTCGCGCTCGTCGCCCGCTCCCTCCTCCTCGTCCTCCTTGCGCTTGTCTCCCTCGCCCTCCGCCGCGCCCTCGTCGTCCTCGTCGCCGCCGAGCCGCGCTGCGAGGCGCTTCATGGCCTTGCGGCCCCGGTCGATGCTGCCCTTGGCGGGCCCGCCCCCGGGGCCGTGGCTCAGGCCAGACTCGTCCGCGCCGGCCTTTTGCTCCGCCAGCACGAGCTCCATCAGCGCGTCCTGGTCTTGAGCGTACTCGCCCAGATCCTCCACGTCCGACCCGTCCCCGGCCCCGCCGAGACCCTCGGACGCTTCCGAGGACGCCGACGAAGAGCGGGACGAAGAGCGGGACGAAACCGACTCGGCGTCCGATGCGTCGCCCTCCTCCTCGTCGGACGCCTCGGCCTCGGAGCCGGACGCCTCCCCGGAATCAGACGCCTCTTCAGAACCGGAGGCCTCGGACCCCTCCTCGGCCTCGGACCCCTCCTCGGCCTCGGACCCCTCCTCGGCCTCGGAGCCCTCCTCTTCCTCTTCCTCTTCCTCTTCCTCTTCTTCCTCCTCCTCCGTCTTCTTCCCCCTTTCCTTTCTTTCGGCCTCTCTGGTCGTCGCGTCGACGGCTCCGGAGGCGCCCTTGCGCATCCCAGCCGCCTCCTTGGACGTCTCCTTGGCCGTTTCCTCGGTCGCCGCCTTGGTCGCCTCCTTTGTCGCCTCCTTGGTCGCCTCATCCCCGGCGCCCCCGGCGCCCCCGGCCCCCTCTGCGCCCTTCTCTCCCTCTCCCCCCTCCCCCTCTCCCTCTCCCTCTCCCCCCTCCTCTCCCTCCTTGCGGTCGCGGGCGGGGTCGTGCCAAAAGTGGATGGCGCTGCCCTTGCCGCCCTGCAGCGCGACGTCGCGCATGGCGTCCTCGATCGTGGGTCGCTTCAAGAGCATCGAGATGTCGTCCAGCACGTCCGGGACGCCGAGGCGGTGCGCGAGCGCGAGCGGAACCTCCGCGGGCGACGGGCTCGCGGGCCCCTCGGGAGGCGAGTCGGGCGGGGGGGGAGGGGGGAGGTCGAGAAGCAGCCGCTCGTAGGGCGCCGGCGGCGGCGCCCGGTCGGCCGCGGAGGGCAGGGCCGGCGCCTCCGCCGAGGCCGGGGCGGCGGAGGCGGACGGCGTCGAGCCCAGCTCCGGCTTGCCCTCGGACCAGGAGCCGAGCGACCCGGCCGCGGCGGGTCGCGACGGCGCCTGCGAGTCGCCGACCGACGCGCGGACGAGAGAAGGAGCCGGGGGAGAGGCGGGTGCGGCCGCACACGAGGCCCCCGAGCCTCCGGGGGCGCGGTGGGTGGCGTCGCCCTCGTCTTCGTCCTCGTCCTCGTCCTCGTCAGCCTCGGCCTCCTCGTCGCTCTCACCCTCGTCCGCAGAGTCGACATCGCCCCCCTCGGCGCTCTCTCCGTCGCTCGCCTCTTCCTCCTCCTCCTCCTCGTCGCTCCCGTCGCTCCCGACATCGCTCCCAGCCTCCTCCTCCTCCTCCTCCTCCTCCTCCTCCTCGTCGCTCTCCTCCCCGTCGCTCTCCTCGTCCTCGCTCTCCTCTTCGTCGCTCTCGGCCGCGCCCTGGCGCCGGGAGGCGCGCGCGAGCGAGAGCGAGAGCGAGCCGAGACGGCGCGGGCGGGCGCACAGCGCCGGCGACGCGAACGGCCGGCCGGTCGCCGCGGCCGCGCAGGGGCGGCGCGCGACGACCAGGTCGAGCGATCCGGCGTCGCCGACCTCGGCGCGACCGCCGACGACGGCCGCCGCGATGCAGGCCGCACCGCGCCGCAGCGGCGGCGCCGGGCCGCCAGTCCGCTTGCCGGCCTCGGCCGGCCCGCGAGGGGCCGACCCGGCGGGCGCCTGCCGCGCGGCCGCCGCGCCGCCCGGGCGCCGCCAGCTCAGCGCGTCCATTCGCCGCGCGCCTGGACCTCTCAGCTACGGAGACGCGCACGCATGGACGAGCACCCGACGTGCAGAAAGCGTGCGCAACCCGCGAGGCGCGAGATCCCCCCGGCGACGCCGTGCGCACGCCCCCGCCGGGAAGGTGCTGGGGAGGGATTAGGGAGGCAACCCGCGAGGGATTGGCGGAGAGGCGCAGCAGACGCGGCGATTGGCGAAGACGCGCAACAGATGCGACTGCGTGTCCTCGATCCAAATGGTTGTGCGGGAATTGCGCGCGCGCGCGCGCGCCGAGCCGAGCGGGGCCCCGAGCGTCGCGGCGCGTCGAGCCGCCGCGCGCGCGCGCGGGGGAAAAATGGGGGCGGGGCGAGCGCACCGCCCCGTCGCGCGGATCGTCGCTTCGTTCTGGCCGCCCCCCGCATCGCCGTCGCGCCGGGCGGCCATGTGCTCTCCCGTGTGGCTCGATTGGGGCAAAAAGCGGACTGAAAAGGTGGTGGGGGAGCGGGGACGGTGTCCGCGGTGCGGCCACAAAATGCAGCTCGTGGAGCGGTCGGAGACGTGCCTGTGCTGGGGCTTTCCCACGCGTCGCATCGGATCTCCCACGAACGTCTGCGTTTGCGAACGCTGTGGGTACCGTCTCGAACCCGAGGAGGAGCAGTGGTCGTGAGCTCTTCCCCGTGCAGGCGCGAGAGGGAGGAGTCCGAGCCGCCCCCTCCGAGAGCGCTTCGGGACCGCGAGCCGCGGGCTGCGGCACCGATCGCCCGCAGCTTTCATTCGCACTCCTTCTCCTCCGCCCCCGCTCGCCGCTGCTCTCCGTCGGCACCTGTCGAGCGCCCCTACCTGCGGGTTCTTTGTTGTTGTGGGACGGTCGTGGGCTGCCGGCGCGTCGCCCCCTTTCCCGCGAGCCCTGCGCGCGCGCCTGGCGCGCCGCGGCCCCGCCTAGTGCGCCCGGCTTCCGCGGCGCGTCGCAGTTTCCCCGCCGTTGGTCTGCGATCGGAGGTCGCGTGGCTTTCATTTTTCGGTCTGTTCGGTTCGCCGTCGGGTCCGCGCCGACCGTCGCGGATCGTGCGCTCCCGGAGACCCGGAGGAGGGCCCCGCCGGAGGTCGCGGTTGCCCCGCCGGAGGTCGCGGCATTTGGGGCGGAGCCGTCGAGAAGGACGGGAGGGGGCCGTTTGCGCCGTTCGTTCGCCGCGCCGCTTGCGCCGTTCGCTCGTCGCGGCTTTCGGGCGGTTCGACCGTCGGTCGTCGCGTCGCGATGTGCATTCCGATCATCTTCACGTGCGGCTACAACAACTACGTGACCGACTGCGGTCCGAGCGGGCCGTGCTCGCGGTGCGGGCAGCCCACCGAGCTCTACTCGACCACGACGCGCTTCCAGTTCTGCTTCATCCCGCTCTGCAAGGACGGCGACGCCGCGTACGAGAGCCGCTGCAGATCGTGTGGGGCGCGCTACCCCGTCGCCGCGCCACAGGCTGTCCAGATGCAAGGGAAAGGGTAGAGCGGGGCGGGGGGGTGAGGGGGGGGGGGAGACGGGGGGCGGAGGCACGACCCTCGACGCCCACCCCCCGCCCCCCCGATGTTTGACGCCCTCTGCCCTCCTCCCCCTCCGCTCCCCGCTCCCGGTACCCAGCCGCGCTCCCCGTCCGTTCCCCCCTCCCTTTCCCCACCTCACCGCTCCCCCACCATCCCTCTCTGCTCCCCCTCCCTCTTCACCTTTTCCGCTTTCCCCCTCCACTCCCCCCTCTCCCCCCCTCTTCCTCCCGCCGCTGTTCAACGTGTTCTTTTTCCGTCTCTTCTCCGCCCTCTCTTTTCGCTCGCGACGCTCGAGTCGAGTTGAGCCACTGCAACGGTACAGAAGAAACGGAAAGGGAGAATGGCAGGGGAAGAAGGAAAGAGACGGCGACGGCGGGAGAGGAACAAGAGCCACGGCGAGAGGAGCAGGGAGAGACTGGGAGCGGAGAAAAGCGGCGATCGATGCTCGAAGGGGCGGCTGCGGAGCGCGGCGATCGATGCTCGAGGGGGCGGCTGCAGCGCGCGGCTGGAAATGAGTCAGAGAGAGGAACGACGCGATGCTGCGCGAAGAAGAAGGGAGAGGCAGAAACGGAGGGTGTGGGGGATGTGGGGTTTGTGGGAGAGGGGAGGAGTGCACGCTTTGGAAAGGGGGGTGGGGTGGGGATGCGTCCCCAAACGGGGAGCGCACGTTTACTCTTCGTCGGGGGCAGATCCTGGTGCATCTCCCCCTTCGTCCTCTCCCTCTCCCGTCTCCATCGCATCGCCCCCCTCCTCCGCGCCCTCGACCTCGCCCTCTTCCGCCTCTTCCTCCTCCGCATCTCCCTCCTCCTCATCGTCGGCACCAAGGGCTTCTCCCTCCTCCTCATCGTCGGCACCAAGGGCTTCTCCCTCCTCCTCATCGTCGGCACCAAGGGCTTCTCCCTCCTCCTCATCGTCGGCACCAAGGGCTTCTCCCTCCTCCTCCTCGGCACTAGGGGCCTCTCCCTCCTCCTCCTCGGTGCCAAGGGCCTCTCCTTCCTCCCCGTCTTCGTTCTCGTCCTGGGCTTCTCCATCGGCCTCGGCTTCCCCCTCCTCCTCCCCGCCCTCGTCCCTCGGCTCGCCTCGGCCCCCCTCGCTTTGGCCATCGCCGTTCTCTTCGGTCCCCTCGTCCTCCTCCTTCTTCTCCGCCTCTGCGACCGGCGGCTTCCACGCGATGGGCACGCGCTTGGGGGGGCCGCCCGACGGGGCACCGGTGCCCTCGCCTCCCCCTGTTCCCTCGCCTCCCTCGCCTCCCCCGCCTCCTTCGGTCGGCGATGCCGCAAACACGATGGGCGTCCGGGCCGGGGGCGGGGCGGCGCTCTCTCCCCGGGTGGATCCTTTGTGCGTCGATCGGTCGGCGGCGCTCTCTCCCCCTTCCTTCGTTTGCGCCTTGTCGTCCTTTGCGGGCTTCTCCGGCGGGCACTCTGTCGGGTAGAGCACTCTGCACGCCGCTCTGAGGTCGTTTCCCGCGGCTGCCGCGGCGCCAAAGGCGCGCGCGCTGTGGGCGGCGAGGGAGCGCATGGCTTTCCAGACGTAGGTCGGGTCCCGGCCCTCCCCCCCCCGCGCCCAGTCGCGCGCCCCCCCGTCCGGCTCGAACCGCATGGCGTCCAACACCGGCTCGAGCAGGTCCCGGGTCGAACGCAGCCCGCCCCTGTCCGCGGCCTCGAGCGCCTCCCCGTTGTGCAGCGCCTGGTTCCAGAGCCGGTCCAGGGCAGGGTCGCCCACGTGCACGCCCAAAGGCGCCAGCGACGCCTGCCGCGAGGAGGGGGGCGCCCGGCCAGGCCGGCCGGCCCCAGGGGCCCGGGCCGCGTCCAGCGGAGGCGGGCCCAGCGGATACAGCCGCGCGAGCGGAGGCAGATGGGCACCAGCGGGGGACGCGGAGTCGTCCGCTTTGCGGTGCGGTTTGCCCGCCGCGGAGTCGTCCGCTTCGCGGTGCGGTTTGCCTGCCGCGGAGTCGTCCGCGCCAGCGTCCGTTTCCCCCCCCTTCTCTTGGTCGGCGAGCCGCTCCTCGCGCCTGGCGAGAGGCCCGGGCGGGCATCCTGCGGCCTTCCAGGCCGCCCAAAAGGTTTCAGAGGCCAGCAGCGCCCTGAGCGTGTCGCAGAAGGCCCTTCCCGCGCTGGGCGAGCGCTCGAGCGCGTCCCAGGCGCGCCGCTCGAGCGCCTCGCGCCTCGCCCTGGCCTCGCCGCCGAGCGGGGCCCGGGGCTCGTGGCGCCACGCGGGCTGCGCGGCGGCCTGCAGGAACACGAGCGCTTGGATCAGCACGCCGCGCCGAAACGTCTCGTCGCGAAGCTGCTGCGGAAGCAGGCGCTTCGCGGACAGGTGGCCGAGGCTGACCGCCTCGGGCCCGCGCCCCAGCGGCGCCTCGAGCGTCGAGGGCGGCGACCGAGCCTCGAGCGCCGACAGCGCCAGCGAGAGCGACTCTGCCGTCGCCTGGAAGAGCGGGAGGGAGCGACCAGCGGTGCCGGGAGCCGCAAACGCCTCCTGCAGACCCCAGAACGACTCGTACAGCCCAGGAGCAAGCAAAGGGGTCGAGGAGGCGGGAGGAGGAGACGGGACACCAACCAAGCCGTGCGACCTGGGGCGGCTCTTCTTCCCCTCTCCAAGAGCCTCGGGAGCGCTCTTCTCCGCCTCCGCGGCGCTCGCTGTCGCCTCCCCCGTCTCCTTCTCCGCATCTCCGCTCCTCCCCTCCTCCTTCTCCCCCTTCTCCTTCTCCGCATCTCCGCTCCTCCCCTCCTCCTTCTCCCCCTTCTCCTTCTCCGCATCTCCGCTCCTCCCCTCCTCCTTCTCCCCCTTCTCCACCTCTTCCCCGCTCCTCCCTTCGTCGTCCTTTGATTCGGTCCTCTTCCGCTTCTTCTTCGCACTCTCCCCCTCTGCGCTCTCCCCGTCCTCCTTTTCCCCCGCCCCGCCCTTGTCCTCGTCGAGCTTTGGGACGTGCGAGCGGTCGATGGTGCCCGTGAGGTTGAGTCCAGACCGCTCCACCAGAGGAAAGAGACCCGCCAGCGCCTCCAAAATCGCCCCCCGAGCCCCAGCGCCCAGACCCCATGCAGTTGAAGGCTCGGACGATCCTTGGCCGCCCGCAGGCAAAGGCTCGGACGATCCTCGGCCTCCCGCGACCTCCGCCTGGCCCTCCGCGGGCGCCTCGTCGCACTTGGGGAGGCGCTCGAGAAGCGAGTTGCACGCGCGCAGCAGCGCGAGCGGCGCGCCGCCGGACGGGCCCCGCAGCGAGCGCTCCGCCGAGAGGCGGCCCGCGCCCGCCGAGGCCGCCGAGGCCCGCTCCGACCCCGTCCCGGCGGGGTCGGCGGCCCCCGCGGCAAGGCGCGCCGCGAGCGGGCCGCACGCCGGCGCGGGCAGCGCCTCGGCGGCCGTCTCGAGCACGCCGCACGACAGCTGAAGCGCCTGCGTGCGGCCTTTGGGCAGCGCGGGAAAGCGCAGCGGCGCGGGAGGAGTGCCCAGCAGCAGCGCGGCATCCGCCAGCGCGACCGACAGCACCGAGACGGGGCGCGCGGGGCGGGGCGGCGAGCGGGGGGCGGGGGGGGAAACGGGGGCGGAGGCCGCCCGGTCGCCGCCGTCGGCCGCGTAGGCGCGGTCGGCGCTCCTGGCCAAGTCCAGAATGGCCTCGGCCATGGCATCCCGCACAAAGTTCACGCGAGCGTCCGTCCACGGCAGCAGAGGCGGAGACGCGTCCGAGCCCTCGGCGCCCTTGGGGCCCTCAACGCCCTCGCCCCCCTCGCCCCCCTCGCCCCCCTCGCCCCCCTCACCGACCTCCATCGCCTCCCCGGCGTCCTTGCCCGCATCGTCGCCGCCCTCCAGAACGGTCGACGCGAACAGGCGAGGGCTCAGCGCGCGCTCGCGGGCGATGCGGCTCGATACCAGCAGTGCCAGGTAGCGGTTGCTGCCCAGCACGCGCGACACGCCCTGGATTTACGGCGCGTGGTGTGCGAGATACTCGTACGATCGCTCGATCGTCTGCACCTTGCGCGACGGCATCGAGGCGCCCAGGCGCTGGAGCGTCATCAGCTCCGGGGGCGGGAGGGGCTGTGGGGCCGCGGCGGCGTGCGGGGGCGTTGGCGTGGCGTTGGATTGCGGAAGGGACGTGCCGTTTCGTCCGAGGCCCCGCCCCCCCCCGCTTCCTGACGCCCCCTCCGCTCTTTCCGCCTCTCTCTCCCCCTTCCCCCCCTCCGCTCGCGCCGCCGCCTCCGCCCTCTCCGCGTCTCTGCCCCCCGCGGCGGCAGGTCAGGGTCGGGCATCGCGGAGAGGAAGCTGCGCTCCACCGCGACCTGAACGCGCTTCGTCTCGTAGTGCAGCGACCCATGGCGAAGCTGCGCTGCGGACAGCTTCCAGATCGCGCCGTTGCTGCTGCTGCACGTGACCACGCTGTTGGCCCCCGGGTCGACGCCGACGACAAGGGCTCCAGAGGTGGGCGCCTTCCCAGGGCGCGTGCGCGAAGATCCGGCGGCGCGCGGGATCGCGCTCGAGCGAGACCGCGTAGCACGCCGGGATACTGCCGGGATCGTCGCACCCGCAGCCGGGGACGGCGCACGCGGCCGGCGAGCGATGCACCCAGTCGGGGGGAGGCAAAGTCGAACAGGGGCGGCGGGTGCTTGGCGGGGCGTTCGTTTTTTCCCCGCCGCGCTGCGCTGCGCAGCTTCGTCCGCCGTGAGACGACGACCCGGTGGCGGTGCGGGCAATGCAACCGCGACATGGACGCTCGGGCCGTCCGGGCCGCGGGGGGGAAGCGGGCTGCCTGCGATGCCCCCAGTGCTCGGGCCGCGGGGGGGAAGCGGGCCGCCCGCGACGCGTCCGGCGCCCGACCTTCTCGAGCTGCCGGCGCGTCTCAGACTGTCTACGTTGGGCACTTCCTCCTCGGGCCACTCCCCACCCCCTCCTTCACCCGTGTTGCTGCTCTCGACGGGGCACGCAAGAGTTCCGAGGGAAGCGCCGAGGGCCAAGACGTCTCACTCGGTCGCCTCGGCCGAACGGTGTAGACGCGTCTCGAGGTCGCCCAGGTACCGTCGGCTGCGGACCCCTATTCGGTGCGTCCCTTTTCGGTCCGCCCACTCTCCAGAGCGTCCGCCCCCCCCGGCCGCTCTCGCCCTGCTCTCCCATCCCCCCCTTACCACCCCGGTCGCTCGCACCCTGCTCCTCGCGCCCGCCCTCGCGGGACCCTCGCGCCTCCTTCTCGATCTTCGAGGCCGCCTCGGAGCCCCTCCGCGCCATCCGCAGCGAAACGCCCTTGCCGTCCGTGGTGAAGCGGTTGGCGAAGAGCAACCCCTTCGTGTGCCGCTCGTCGAGAAGAAAGCGTTTGGGGATGCGGAAGAGGTGCGAGAAGATGGCGTTCCGGTGGCGCTTAAACTCGCTCCTAGGCGGCACAGAGACCCCGACCGCCTTGAGGAAGTCGCGCAGCACCTCGTCGCTCACCGCAAAGTGGGGAACCGCCCAGTGCGCCCTCAGGGTGGCCTCGACGGCGTTCGCGTACACGCCGAGCTCCATCAGCTCCTCCTCCGTCGAGCCCTCGAGGTCCGCGTCCAGCGCCACCTTGGCGGCCGCGACGGCCTCGTCGCTCGCGTCGAGGATCGCCACAAAGCGCCGGTTCAGCGGCCCGGTCATGAGCCGCCCGAGGAGATCGCAGAGGCCGTCCAGCAAGACCGCGATCTCTGGCCACGGGGCGGCCCGCCAGTCGCCCACCAGCGATGCAGTCCCGGCGGGTGGATCGGGGGGGGTGGCCGGCGGCGCCGGCGCGGTTCCTGCGCCCGGTGACGGTGGAGCGGCCGCGAGCGGCGCGGTTTCTGGGCCCGGTACCGGAGGGCCGGCCGCGAGCGGTGCGGTTTCGGCGAGCGGTGCCAAAGGGCCGGCCGCGAGCGGTGCGGTTTCGGCGAGCGGTGCCAAAGGGCCGGCCGCGAGCGGTGCGGTTTCGGCGAGCGGTGCCAAAGGGCCGGCCGCGAGCGGTGCCAAAGGGCCGGCCGCGAGCGGTGCGGTTTCGGCGAGCGGTGCCAAAGGGCCGGCCGCGAGCGGCGCGGTCTCGAGAGACGAGAGCAGAGGAGCCACCGCGGGGGGCACGGCCCCCCGACCTGACGAAGGAAGCGCGGCCAGTGGCGTCGCAGCTCCGCCCCCAGGCGAGGCAGTCGCCGCCCGATGCCTGCGTGGCCCTGGCGCTCGGCGCGGGGGGCGGGCCGCCGGGGGCGACGCGGCCCCGGGATGAAATGCCAAACAGTCATCAAATGCCTCGGCGGTCGTCGACTCTCGGGAAAGCTCTTCCTGACACCGTCGCGCAACCTCCGCCCGCCCCGGTGCGAGGGAGAACCTCCGGCAAAACCGGGTAGTGGAGAACCTCTCTGAGTCTAGACGACAAAAGTTGTTACACGAGCGACTGCCTGTCGCCCAAGGGCAAGCCGGCTGCTACGCCTAGTGGAAAGGAGGACTTCCCGCCGGCGGGTCGGGCCTCGGCCCTGGAACGGGCCAGGGCCCGGCCTAGGGGGACGCGAATGCGCAGGGAGCGGCGGAGCGGCCCGGGAGGAACGGGCTGCACCTCCGGGGGCGGCGCGCTCCTCACAACCGGTCATCGCCCGGGTCCGGGCGACGGGTTTGACGTCGCGTCGTACACGCGCAGTGGTTCTCACTCCCTTTTTTCTCGAACCTTTCGCGCGCGCGGTCGCCGCGTCCGGCCCCAGATCCGGACAGGCTGGCCGGATCCAGCGCCAGAAGCGAGGCTGTCCCGCTGCTCCAGGAGCGGCGGCAGCGCGTCCGCGAGGGGCCGCGGCGGGGGTTTCTCGCGGATGCGCCGCCGTCGCGTCCGCGCTGCGGCAAGGAGGAGACCGCAGACGCGCGAGGCGTACCTTTCACGGGTTCCTCGGGCGCGGAGATCAAGGCGCCCTCGAAACGCGGGCCCACCGCAAGGGGGGAGGGGAAGCGGCGGCGAGCGCGCAGCGGCGAACGCGGACTTTTGGGAGCGCGCGAGCGAGAAGCCGGCCTCCGCCGCCCGGTATCGATTGCTCGATCGGGAGGGTAGCGCAGGCGAGCCACGGAGGGCCTGTCTGTTCCCCCCCTCCCACCCCCGCCTTCGCAAGCGGAGCGTCGCAGACGCCGCGTTCCCCGAGGCTCCTGCGCTTCTGGCGGTGAGCAGAGCCCTCGCACGCTCGTTGCGTCGCAATCGGGTTTGCGCGCTGCTGTTTGGGCTGGTGCTTCATCGCGTCGCGTCCACGCTTCGCCCCCGGCGCCGGCCGCCCAGCGAACTTTGAGCCAAGGGCGCTTTTGGTGCCGAGAGACCCCTCCGAGCCGCCCGCTCATGCCCCCGCGCTGCGGGGGCAACGAAGCCAGGCGAAGGGCGCAGCTCCAGTAAGGAGCGAGGGGACGCGGGTGCAAACCCCGGGGGCATCGAGCGCGCATGCTCGGCGCGCTTTTGGTGGGCCGTCTGAAGGTGGCGCCGACAGGCTCAGCCTTCCTCGGGCAAAAGGCATGGCCGTTAGAAAGGCCGCCACCCCGGGGCACAGACGACGGCCTCGTTGATCCGCGCGCGCGTCGCAGCACAGTTCGCCGCCGACCTCGCGCCGCCAATTTCCCCTGCACCACCTCGTTGGCCTGGCGTCGCCGATTCCCGCCGCAATTCCTCGCCGGCCTCGCGCCGTGGATCGCGCATCCACGCGGGCCCACTCCCCAAACAGCACCCAGCCAGCGCGACCGCAGCGGGGCAGGCTCCAGAGACGCCGCTTTGGCAAAACCTCGCGACCCTCGACGCATCCCCATCGCACGAGCCGACCGACCGCGCGATTCGAGGAGACGCCACCCTGTCGCACCCTCGAGGCGAGGAAAAGACCGAAACCGCAAAACGAGCGCGAAAAAAGGGAACGGGAGGAGAAAAGGGAGGGGGGAGCGGCGCCTGCCCCGGCGGCTGCGAATCGGCCGACGGTCGGCGGTGAAGAAAATGCGCCGTTGTTTCGCCGCAGCGCTGCACGCAGACAAGACCTGCGCGCAGACGCGGGGTCCACCGGTCCATTGCTCCGGGCTGCGCGCGCCGCCACGTGCCACGTCACCACTCCACGCAAAAATTGCACGCGGGGGCACGAGCGCGCCCATCCACAACGACAGAAAAAGAGGGGCGAGACGAACCGGCGCAGAAAGGCGCGAGAAGCGGCCCCGGGGAAAAGCGACGCCGCAGGTCGCGACGGGAGCGCCGACGTCGGCCCCGGGGCCCGCCCCGAGCGACAAAAGGGAATCACTGCTGGTGCCGGCGGAGCTTCAGGCGCTTGCTGCGGAGCGAGAGGAGAAGAGGAAGGCGGTGAGCGGCAAACGAAAGGGAATCTCCGGGCGCACGAGCCCGCGGAGCGGCGACCCCAGCCCGTGCACGGGGCCTCGATGGCCGCCGTGCGTCGCGCTCACCCCAGTGCCCTGCGCCCCGCGCCGCGCGCACGGGTCACGACGGTAGCCGCGTAGGGAAAGAAAAAAAAGGAGGGGGGCGGGGAGAAAAAAACCCGAGGGTCCCGACGCGCACCGGTGCTTGTGCTTGTTCATCTTGTGCTTGCGCTTTCTCCGAACCGAGTCGGCCAGCATGGGCGGGTGCTCCCCGGCCGCGGTTGGCAGGGAGACGCCCAGGTCCGCGAGCGAGAGGGGCGTCGCGGCGGCGGGCGCGGCGGGAGAAACCGCGCCGGTCGATGCGAACGACGGAGAGGATCCGCCTGCGCGAACGAAATAAGGAGAGAGAGAGAGAGAGCGCGCACGAAAGAGTCGAAACGGCGTCGATCGGTCGCCGCGCGTCGCGTCGCGCAACGCTCCGCCCCCTCCTTCCCACTGCTCGCCCCACTGCTCCCGGCGCCAGGAGCAGGAGTCCGCGCCCGCCTTTCCCTTCGCCCCCCCCCTCCCCCCCGCTCCGCCTCCGCCCCGCCGGCGCACCGAACAGAGCGGCCCACGACTGCGAGGCGGAGGCTGACATCGGGCCGAGCTCGGTCGCGCACGAGGAAACGGCCCGCGTCGGCTGCGCGATCGGGCACGCAGCCGCGCGCGAGGCCCTCGCGAGCCCCGCGAACGCCAGGCGCGCCAGGCGCGAGGCCATGGTCAGGGCCGCAATCGGTCGCGGACGGCCGAAGCGCGGCTTTGGACGATCGAAGACGCCGCGACGCCGCGACGAACAGGAACTGCGCGGTCGGGTGCGCGCAGACGAGGGAACCGCGCCCTCGCCGACGGGGGGCACCGCGACGGGCGCGCGCGGGGTGGCGCTGGCGTCGCGGCGGCGCCCCGGCCTCGGCCTCGGCCGCGAGTCTGGGGGCGGCGCGGACGACGGGCGGAGGGGGGGGGGGAGGGGGGGAAGAGCAGGCGGGGCCGGGGGCGGAGGGGGGAGGGGCAGAGAGGGAAGAGGGAGAGACGCGAGCGGCGGTGGGGGCAGGGAGAAGGCCGAGGCGGGGAGAGAGGGGCGGAGACCGGGGTTGGACCGGCGGGCGGGCGAGGAGGGCGTTCCTTTGCGGCCCCCGCGCGTGGGGGAGGGGGTGGGGGTCGAGGACGAGCGGCGCGGAGCTTCGCGCGCGGGGCTTTGCGCTCGCTCCGCAACGGGCACAACATGGGGTTACACGGACAGAAAGGAGACGAGAGCGGACGCGACGAGAGCGCTCGAGAAAAAGGGAGGGAAGGGAGGGGGCAGGGCGAGGCGGGTTCAAAAGGTGCCACGGCGAAGCGGCTTGGTGCTGTGCATGCCCAGCTTTTGCTCCATGGCCGAGTGCATGTCGACGGGAGGATCGACGGGGTCGTCGCGCCCGAGGTAGGAATCAAAGGTAAAGCTGTCGAGCTCGCCGGTCAGCGACTGCAGGCCGAGGTGCGAGGAGGGAAGGCCTGGGAGGCGCTCAAAGCTGCGGGCAAGGGAAGGGGGGGGGAGGGGGCGAAACAGGTACGGGTCGGCAGCCGCACCCCTTGGAGGCACGAAAGCGGCATGCGCTCGCGGAGGAGGAGGCGCCCGCGCACGGACGAGGGAGAACGGGGAGAGGGGAGGCAAGCGGAGCGACGCGAGGGCGCCGGCACGCTCAGGTGCCAAAAGGCTCCGGAGGAGCCCTCACGCTCAGGTGCCCCCGCGGCTCGACGCACGCGGGGGCACGACCCACACGGTCGGCCTCGGGCGCGCCGCCGCGCGTCTCGATCGGTCGGCGCGGCCGATCCTCGATCCGCCCAGCCTCGGACCGCTCGCATCTCGCCGAGGCGCGACCGCGCAGGGGGGCGTCTCCCGGTCCCCCCTTTCCGCTCGCTCCCCGCCCTCCCGAGTCCGTGAGCCTCCCGCCGCTCCTCTGCTCCGCCGCTCCTCTGCCCCGCCGCTCCACCGGCGTCGCCCGCCCCCCCGCGTCCCGGCCCCTCCTGGCCAGGGAAGGGGGAAGGGCCCCGGCGACCCGCCTCGCTCGCGACGCACCGCTGGAGGATCTGGTTCTCGATCTGCATCCGAGCAGGCAGCCCGGCGCCGTACACGTTGCGCGTCATGGCGAGATCGTTCTGAGCCCTGTCGATCTGGAACCGGGCCTGGATGTTCTCGACGGGGTGGACCTCCGCCGCGCGATCCTTGAGCGTCGCGAGTCCATCGCGGATTGCGTCGTGGGGCTCCACGAGAAAGGGCAGCTCGCGCGAATCCTGCGACGCGGAACGAACAAGAGCGCGTCACGAGAAGCCGGCGGACGCCGCACGAGCGCGTCGAAGCCCGCACGCGAGCCGGGCGCACCATGGATCGCAAAGGAAAAGGGAGTGGTGGGAGGCGGGGGCGAGCGGACGGGGGGAGACGGGGAGCGCCGGGGGGAGAGGAGCGCGGGCTGACCGCAAGGAATCGGCTCGAGCGCTGGATCGCGTCGGCCGCCGCGTCAAAGGGGACCGCCCGCGCCGAGATCGCCGCGGCGCCGCGCGCGCCGCGTCGCGCGGATCGGCCGCGACGGGCGGGCGCAGGGCACCGAGCGCCGAGGCGCGGCGCCCACCTGCCTGCCCGCGCGCGCGCGGCGCCGCGGGCGGGCGGGGGCGCCCAGGAGGGCCCCGCGCGCGACGCGCGGGGCTGCCCGCGGGGCGGGCGCGACGCCTCCTTGCGCCAGCTGCGAGGCCCGGGACGCGTCCGTAGGCCGGCGAAGATGACGCGGTCTGCCGCAAAGGCCGCGGGCGGCGCCGCCCCGCGCGAGCCGTTCGAACCGGGCGCGGCGCGCGAGCTCCAGCGGCAGCTGGACCGGGCCGCCGAGAGCTCGCCGCTGAGCTTTTCCGAGTTCGTGCCCACGGCGACCGCGCTGGACGTTCTGAAAAAGCTGGAGGCGACGCTGAGAAAAGAACCCGCGCTCTTGCAGGTGCGGCGCCGCGCCGCGGCGCGAACGAAAGGGGTGGCAAACCCGAGCCCCCGGCGCCCCCTCCCCTCACCCTCCGTCCCCTCCA
>PGFX01001541.1:0-33053 GCA_003612995.1 Prototheca bovis | reverse complement strand
CCTTCCGCGCCGCCTTCGCACGCTGTGGCAGGCGGCGCGGAAGGGGCGAGGAAAGGGCGTCCGTGCTCGGCGGCGCGGCGGTGGCGAGGGCGCCCCTGCCGCGGCCGCCGAGCGCGATCGCCGCGCCGCGCGCCAGAGCCTGCGCCTCCTCGAGGAAGACCAGGTCGGACCTCAGCGTGCGCTCGTCAAACTCGCGCCGGCCGACGAACGCCGCGCGGTCCCGCTTGCCGGTGCACCCCGCGCGGCGCTTGTGCTCGCTCACGCACGGCAGCGAGCACGTCCGCGCGCCGCACGCGGGACACGTGTACTTGGCCGGGGTTCCGCACACGCAGCACTCGCGCGGGGCGCGAGGCGGAGCGGCGAGCGCGTCGGCCTCCGACGGGCCGGCCCCAGCCTGCGACGAGGCGGCGCCGCCGACCTGCGACGGGACATCCTCGGCCTCCTCCCTGGAGCCGCCCCCCCCCGCCTCCGCCTCCGCGCCCGCAGCCGCGGGGGGCCGGGCGGCCTCCGCTTCCCCGCCCCTCGACGCCTCCGAAAACCCCGTCATCGTCGGGCGAAAGACGATGGCCCGAGCCCGCGCTGCGCGGCATCGATGGCCGCGCCGGCCCCCGGCCCGGCGCGCTCGCGCGCGCGGGAAGGGGCGTCCCGAGCGACTGCGGAGGAGCGTCCCGAACGGACGCGGACCCGGTCACGGATCGGACGCGGCGGCGACCTCCCGGGGCTTGTCGATCTCCTCTGGCTCTTCCGTCAAGCTCAGGAAACGTAAAAGGTTCGACGCAGGTCGATAAACGGCGAAATAAGCCGCTGTGGTGGTCAAACAAACCGTGAATCCAAGCAAGATGTGGTAATGCGAGAGGAGGCCCGCGCGATTCGGCTGGAATGGGCCGCTGCGGGCCCACCGACTTCCCATGGTAGATACCAGGGCGTTTTTCGAGCCTGAGAGGGGCGAACCGGACGTCGATTGGCTTCCGCGCGCGCGGCAACGCCTTTTGTGCTTCCCGGAACCCGGCGAGACGCGCGCGCGCGCGCGAGCGCGCGCGCCCGGTACGCGTCCCGGCGGGCAATCGAAGAGGGAAGGCGCGCCCCGGCGGGCATCCGAATAGGGAGGGCGCGCCCCGGCGGGCACTCGAATAGGGAGGGCGCTCCCCTGTCCGCACGCGTACGGGGATCTGCGCAGGCGGCAGGGTGCGGATCATGCATACGTCGACACGCGCCCGGCTCGCTCGTTTCCCCTCCTCGGGGAAAGTTGACAACTTACCCCCTCCCCCCCCCCCCCCTCCTGGGGCGCCGCTGCGCGACCAAAGAACGGCGCCCAGAGTCGAATCGAAGCATTTCAAAGGGCTGGGAGAGAACCAGCGCGGAGCCGCCGTGGGGTCGAGCCATCCTCGTCGCGGTCGAGCGGCGGGTGGTGTCGGGGAGAGCCCGCTTCGCCCGCCTCGCGACGCCGGCGGCGCGAACGCCCACGCTTCGCTCCGCGTCGGATCCGAGCCAAACCCACGCCCGCGGACTCGTTTTGCTCGCTGTTCCGGTGGCCACACGTACCGCCACGGATCGGTAGCGCGCGCCCGGAAGAGCCCTGGCGCCCGCCCTGCTCCCATCCGCGCTTCGCTCCGGGGGGGGGGGAGAGGAGGGGGCGGGGGAGATGAGCGGGCGGACGACGCAGCGGGCCCCAGGTCGCCTCGGCGCGGTCGACGAGACCGCGGTCAACGAGCGGAACGTGACCGCGCGACGCAATTGCGCCGCGATCGCGGGAGCCAGCACGCCCACGCGCGGCCGAGAGCGGGTCCGAGACTCGCGCCGACCGAGGTTCCGAAAGCGGGGGCGGAACGCGACTGGCTCGCAGCGCGCGCGGCGAGACCCTGCCCGCGCCGTGACGCGCACAGGCCGGCTCGCAGCCTCCGCACCTCTCCACACGCCCCAAACCTCATGCCTGCGCGCGCGTTCGGAGCAGCGATGCAAACTCGCCGCGCCCGATCGCCGCACGCGCGTCGATCGCACGCGGCGAGTCGCCGCTGCGGTCCCACCCCACAGGCGCCCCCTTCGTGACGGCGCGCCCGTCGAGGCACGCGCGATCAAGCCGACGGCGACCGCCGCGCGCACGGGCGAAGGACATGCCGATCCGCGCAAACGAAACACAATGGTCACGCATAGGCGTCGCGCGGCTCGGGACGCGGGCACGAAGCCGGAACGGGCGCCGGGCTCGCAATGCGGTTTCTCGCCCGAGAGAAAAGGCGGGCGACGGGCGGTCGCAATCGACCCCGACATCCCGCCACCGCCACGGCCGGGCTTGCGCGTCAGCATTTCGCGATCGACGCTCGACGCGTCGCGACGTTTTCCGCCGAGTCGTGCCGATGGACGGTCCTCGCTCGACGTCCAAAGCCGTTTGCGCACGCGAAAGCCGACGACCTGCGCCCGGGGGACCGCCTCCCCACGCGGGCGTCCGTCCCCTCTGAGACCGCCGCGCGACGCCGGCCCGCGACCCTTTCCTGGCACGCGAACGCCAAAGCCCTGCCTCGCGCGACGCCGCGCGTGCGAGAAGGGAAACCCACGCGTCGCGAGCTCTCGGGGGCTTCCGCAACGGTGCGTCGCGTGCGCGCGAGCGCGGAGAGGGTGGACGCGGGTTCGCGGCCGAGGAAGGAGAAGGATGGCTCGGGGCGGGATGGGGAAAACGGTGTGTGGGAACGTGGGCCGAAGGAGGGAAGAGGTGGGGGGAGGAATGCGGGGTGCGCAACGGCGCTCGCGCTCGCCAGCACCGCTCCAACCTCCCGCGTCCATCGCTGAGGGACGGGTCGTCGCCGCCCGACGGATGGGGGCTCGGGCGCAGGGGCGGGCACGGGCCGGCGCACCGGCCGCGTCCGCGAGCCGGCCTCGACCCGGCCGGTGGAGAAGCGGCGGGTGGAAGCGCGGCAAAGGGGAAAAAGGAGAGAGGGGAGAGGCGGGTCGCGAGGATCGCGACGAACAAAGGGGGACGAAAAAAAAGCCGGAACGAAAGGGGCGGACGGGGTGCGCCTCCGACGCAGCCCAGGTTGCGCAGAACGGGCGACGGACGGGGGTGGGGGCGACGGGAAAAGCAGGGCGCATCGCGCCACGATTCTTTCGCGCGCTTGATCCAACGCTCGTCGCACCTTCTGCCCCATCTCCATCCCCTCCTCTCCCCTCTGCGTGCAGGACTAGCCCGGACGGGTTTCCCGGTGCGACCCGCCCCCCCCTCCCCTGTCCGGACACCATGAACGGCACGGGCAACGTCGTGGTGGATGCGATCGCCGACGACGCGACGTTGCCGGGCGACGCCCCCGCCCCCCCAACGGGCGCTTCCGCCTCCCGAGACGGCCGGCGACGCTCTGGCCTCTCCGCCTCCACCTCCAGCGACCCCAGGTACCCGTCGCACTCTGAGACCGAGCCGGGCGACCGGAGAGTCCACCGCTCCGATAAGGCCCGAGGCCACGTCCGGCGCAAAGAGTACTGCGGCATCCAGGTGCCCGACTCCGCTGGCTCCGCGTCGAGACGCGTCTTGACCGGCTTTCGCCGGCCCGCGCCGGGGGTGGCTTTCGTGGACTCTTCCCTCGCGATGGTCGGCGACGAGCTCATTGACGTCGCAAGACACATACTGCGCGTCTTTGCGATGAAAGGAACCACACCCGAGAGCCTCATCGTGGCTTGCGGACTCGACAAACCCGACTCTCAGCCGGGCCGCGCGGAAGCTTCAGGGCCGAGGCAGGATCGGCCCAGCACACCCCAGCCGCCGGGCACCCTCTCCAAGTCCCAGCTCCACCGCCGCCGCAAGGAGGCGCAAAAGATCCACAGCCGCCTGCAGGAAAGGGTGGACACCCTCGCCAAACGGCTCCGGTATCTCGAGCTGAGGGACGCGGGCGCAGGCGCGGGCGCAGGCGCGGGCGCAGGCGCAGGCGCGGGCGCGGGCGCGGGCGCGGGCGCGGGCGCGGGCGCCACGACCGCACAGAGGCGCGGGCAAAGGGCCCTTCGGGCGGCAATCGACGACCTGGAAAAGGAGCTCGGTCGAGCGACCACGGCGGCCCAAAAGGCAAAACGTGTGCTCGACCGTCGCCAGACCCAGCTGGACGCCATGTTGGGGCGCCGGCCGGAGGGGGGAGGGGGAGTCCCCTCGCACATCTCAGCGTCGGTCGGCGCCCCGACGGCGGGCGGCGCGACGGCCGCGGATCCCCTGGAGGGGACGCCAATCGACCCGCCGCCGACGGGGGCGGATGCATGGGAGGCCAAGGGCGCGATCGACGCCTCGTCCGACGCAGACTCAGGCGAGGGAGACTTTTTGTCCGACTCTGACGCCTTCCCCCCGCACCAGCGCGCTGGCGGGCGCCCTGCCCTTGCCGGCGCCGCCTCGCGCCCCCAGACCTCCGTCGCCGCCGAGCGCGTCGCGCGCGCGTGCTCGTGCGTCGTGATGCGCAACAAGGCACTGCGGTACCGGGGACGCGACAAGATCCGCGCCAAGATCAGCGCCGCCTTTTACATGGCGCTCAACGCGCTCTGCCCGGAGATCATGAAGGCCCGCAAGGGCGCGCACCTCTTGCTACTGCACCATCTCTGCCTGCACCGCAAGGTACGCTTCGAGATCACCGAGACGACGCTCGGGTGGATCCTGCACTACTTTTTGACCGGCGAGGTGCTCGAGCAGGCCAAGACCATCTTCGATGGGATTGACCTCGAGCCATACACGCCCTACGTGCTACCCGCGGGCCACAAGCTCAAGACGGCGGGGCTGAGACACACGATGGCGAAGAGGTACTATGCCGACTTGAAGGCCAGGACCGAAGCCAAGGCGAAAAAGCTCTTCCTCGGCGCCGCCCGGCTCCTTCTCGAGGAGGCGGGCTGCACGACCAGGAACGACCCCAGACCCCAGTGGCTCTGGTGGACTGGCTTCGCTCACCACAGCGACGCCGAGGAGACCATGCCCAGATCGTCGGCCGTGAGCAGCGGGCGCGTGACGTGGAGGACGCGCCCGCCGTCCAAGCTCGCCGCCGTCTTGAAAAGGCTGTGGCGCCTGCACGAGCGGCTGACCGCTGGCTCCCTCGCCGAGCGCCTCACGGCCTTTCTCGAGACCAACGACGTGATCATCGCGGTCGGGACGACCAAGTTCGAGGCCGCCCTCGCTAGCGGCGAGGTCGAGCTCGACGTCGCCGCCGACGCGTCTCCCGATGCTCGGGAGCGGTCGAGGCGCGCGGCCATGCGCACGTTTGGCGTGTTTGAGCCCGTCGTCATCCCGGTGTCGCCGGGCAAGTGGGAGGCGCCGCTCGTCGACTTGACGGCGCAGGTGGTTTGCGACCTCCTCTTCTCCATCGGCGTGCAGCCGCCAGAGGCTCCGGATGGGTCGATTCTTCGCAGCTGGCTGTGTGACATCCTGCTCGACATCCCTCGCGACCTGGTCGTGAAGAGCAGAGGGACAGCAACGGGCCCCCGGTTTTCAGGGACCGCCAAGTCGAACGGGACCGCGATCTACCTGGAGCTGACCTCGGGGGAGGAGTGGCTTCGCGAGAAAGCAGAGGACGCAGCGGACGGGGGCGGTGACGGCGCCAAGGACGCCCACGCCCAGTCCGCCGCCTCCACTGCTGGTGCCGCGGCTGCCGCCGTCCTCGCCCCCGCCCTGGCCGCAGGGCCTGCGGCTGCTTCGTCTTTCGACCTCGCCTCGGCCATCAACGCCCCTGCTTTTACCTTTGGTTCGTCCACGGCGGTTGCCACGCGCGCTCTCCCCTCCCGCCTCCGTTCTGCTCTCTCCTCCGCTCTTCCCGCCCCACCCCCCTCCGCTCTCCACTCCGCCCCCACCTCAGCCGGCGCTGGAGATCGCCCGCTCAACCCCGCGCGGCAGCGGTCGCACGAGCAGCGCGAAGAGACCAAACGCGCAAAAACCTACAATCTCGACTCTGCCAACTCGATGGCGGCGTCCAGGCAGGTCGTCGCCGACGCTGCAGCAAAGGCGCGCATCGCGTCGGGGGGCCGTCCGTCGACCCCACAGGCCGACGCCACAAGGGGCGCAGACCCCCGCGTGGTTTTCTTCCTCGCCGACCAGGCACCCTCCTCGTCGCAAGGCCCGTCGACCAGTGCGTTTTTGAGGGGGTCCCGCCGCGTCTGCGAGGTCGCCTCCCCCCCCCCCCCGCCCCCCCCGCGCGTTTTCACCCACCCCCTTTCGCTCACCCCGCCCACACGCGACCATACCTTCCCAACCCACCGCGCGCCCCTCTCCTCTTCCCCTCACGCTCTCCTCCACAAGCGTCCGTCCGTCCTTCCACCTCAGAGCCGTCCGAACCTGCCAAGCCGGGCATCGAGCACACCTTTCCGTGGTGCCCGCCGTCGCGCCTCGTGCGGCGCGTCGGTGGCAAGCCGCGCGTCGACGGCGAGCCGCTGCGCCTGCCCTTTGTCGTCGTGGAGGGCAAGATGCCGGGCGTTCTGATCATCGTCGAGTACGAGTACGGCGCCAAGCGCCCCGCTGGCGCGGTCCTCGTGGCGCTCGACTCGGGCGTGATCGACAAGTTTGTGTGGGTCTCCTCGGATGGCAAGTCTGGCCTCCTCTCGGGCCGGCAGGTTCTTCACGAAAGCAAGTACCACGAGACCAAGGAGGCCGAGAGCAAGTTACTGCAGAAACAAGGTCTCGACAAGGTCTTCCGGACAGCGCCGTCGCTCCGCGACCAGAGCCCCGACTGCGTCCCCGCGTTCCTGCGCCACCACTCGCCGCACCTCGACGCCATCGTCAAGGTGGTCGGGGGCCAGGCGTACAAGAGGCAGCGCGTGTTCAGGAGCGAGAACACGCAGAACTGTTACGCCGCCTTTTTCGACGGCATCTTCGACCGTTGTGCGGGCAAGGAGTGCACGGTGCTGGCGTTCGGCGACCACTGCGGGCCGACCAACGGCCCGACCGACGGGCAGCAGCGCTCGGTGGTGGCGGTGCGCTCGGCGGCGTCCGCCGTGCGCGACCGTGGCGCGCACGTCCTCTTCGTCGACGAGCACAACACGTCGCTCGTGTGCAGCTTTTGCGGCGCTGCGCGCCGCCTTGTGCAAAAGGAGGGCATCGACCACCCGCATCGCGTCCTGGTGTGCGAGGAGCCGGTGTGTCAGGAACGCCCACACCGCTCGCGCGACCTGAACGCGGCCTTCAACATCCTCCTCCTGGCGGTGTTGACCGCGGTCAGCGAGGAGCGGCCTGAGCGGTACCGCGTCGTGCTCCCGAAAAAGAGGTAGGAGAGGATCGCGAGTCCGTCCGTGGCCGAACCGTCCGCGAGAGGCAGCCGCGCTCGCGCCTAGCCTGCGCCTCCCCGTCAGACGCCACCGTCGCCCCCCGCGCCGGCCCCTCTGTGGCTTCCCTCGCCTCTGACTCCCGCGCACCGGTCCGCTCGCCCGATGCCATCGCCATTCCTGTCGGTCCCTTCCGCGCGCGACTCGCATGCGTCGAGCGTCGAAAGGCCGTTTCACCGCTTCCCCCGCTTCGGGGAAGAGTAGCCGCTTTCGCTTGCCCCCTTCCGAATGAGCCGCGCCTCCCCACCTGCCGCGCCTCGTCCTCGGTCCGTCGCCTTGTCCTTTTGTCACCGCCTGAAACCCGGGACCATCCGTGTCCCCCGCTAAACCGCATCCAAAGTGTAACCGCCCGCGACCAGAAAGGTGCTCGTCCCCGTTTCGACCCGCTGTGGCCCCTCCTCCCGCACCGACCCTCTCCCTCCAAAAGGGCAGCCGCCCGGGAGGAAGCAAACGCCACTGCTTTGTTGCGCCCGCACACAGTGGTCTCGGTGTTGACTGGCGAAGCGGGAAGCATGGACACTAGTCGAAGCCCGCGCACCCCCTGCGAAAGTTCAGCCCCGTCCCGCACGCGCGCCCCCTGTGAAAACGCAGACGCCTGCGCCTCGCCACGACCACAATGCCCGTCGCCTCGCACAGACACCGGCCGAGCTCGCAACCGCCTGGCGCCTGCGCCTGGGGTCTGCGACGACGGCCGTGGAGCCCATCGCGCTTGCGACCTGCGCCAATGGCCACGCGGCGGTATGGCCCGGCCGCGGGGCGCTCTGGAAGCTCCGCATGGCCTCGTAGTTTTTTGGATACCGTCGAAGCACCCCGCGCCCACGATGCTCACCACCTTGATGGGCGGGACCCCGGCCGCGACCCGCGCCGACGACAGAGCCGCTGCGCCCGCCCTAGCGCAGCGGCGAGAGAGAGCGGCCAGCGGCCTGCGGCCAGCGACCAGCGCTACGCGTCGTGTGGCAGCGTCTATCAGATTAACGCCAACTCTGCTCGTTGCCAGAGGGGCATCGGCGTGGTCGCGCTCCTCCGCGTTTCCAAGCCGGCGGTCTTCGGCCGCGGGCTGCTCCCCCGGTCGATCCCAGCCTCCGCCCCCGGCCCCCCCCCGGCGCCCCGCGGCGGCGAGCCAACCCCGACTCACCAGGTCCCTGCCTAGGCAAACCTCGAGCCGCTCCGCGTAGCAGAGCCGCCATAGCGCCGCGATCCCTTCGCTCTCCTGCACTGCGCTCGTCAGGACCGCACCACCCGGCGCCATCCGGCGCTCGCTTCGCAAGTTTGTCGGTCGTTCGAAAGTGGCGCTCGCCGGTCTGCTCCCGCCACTTTCGAACGCCGGGGGGAGAGGCCGCGCGCCAGGCCGTCGCGCGCGGCGCGGACTGCCGCACGGACGAGCGCCGGGGCGCTGCGTCCGATCGGATTGACGTCACCCGTCTCGGAATTGAGATTCGAGCGAGGCTCCAGGCGCGATACCCGCGCACCCGCCGCCCGGCGGGCAGCACCCGCGAGCACCCGCCGCGGCGCGCCAGGCGGGCCGCTCGCGCCCGCCGCGCCCGGGCGATGGAGGCGATCCGGGCGGTCGTCTCGCAGCTCCGGGCGCTGGACGACGAATGGCACGGACAAGGAAACTCTTTTCTGGACAGCGACGAGGTGCGTCGTCCTCCCCCCCGCGCGCGAGCTGACGAGCCTTCTCGGCGCGGCGCCCCGTCGTCCCCCTCCCCTCCTCTCCTCCTCCGCGCACCGCGCCGCTCGGCGCGCGCGACCTCCCCGTCCCCCCCCCTCCCCCACGACGTCTGTCGCGGGCGGGCGCCGAAACCCCCACCGGACGGGGCTCCGGCGCGGGCCACCCCGCCCCGCGCGGCGCGGAGGGGAGGCGAGCGCGGGCGACGACGCTGCTGCCGCCCTCCCGGTGACACGTGCGCACTCTCAACGGCCGAAGAGGGCCGAGTCCGGAGGAAAAAACGACGGCCGCGCGTGGACGGCACTGCCGCCGTCCGCGACCGAGGGGGGGGGTGGGCGGGGGAGGTCTGGCCGGCCCCTCGCCCATCCGGTTTCCCTCGCCAGCTCCCGCTTCCGCCGCCCCGGCTGCCGTTCCCTCCGTCCCTCTCGACTCACGCCCCCCGCTCCTCCTCTCCGCCCCCCTTCCCCCGCACGCCTCCCTCTGCTGCCCACCCCGTTTCGTCCCCCGTCCCCCGCAGAGTCCGACGTCCTCTGCGCCCGCGCCGGACGCACTTCCTTCTGCCTTGCCGCGCCCGGATGCGGTGCTGCGCGACAGGAACGATCGCCCCCCCCCCCTTGGCAAGCCCGCGGGCACCGCCCACTCCAAGCGGAGCGGAGGCGACGGCCAGGGCGATGCTGGCGCGGCTCGGTTGGATATCTCTGACGGTTTGCAGGAACATGCAAACGTGAACGAAGCTGGTGGGGACGACGGAGAGGGCGCGACGAGAGGAGAGTCCGGTGTTGAGGCGCCGCTCACCACCGAGGAAGAGTCGAGCGCAGCCGCACCGCCCACCGCCGAGGAAGAGTCGAGCTCAGCCGCACCGCCCACCGCCGAGGAAGAGTCGAGCGCAGCTGCACCGCCCACCGCCGAGGAAGAGTCGAGCGCAGCCGCACCGCCCACCGCCGAGGAAGAGTCGAGCGCAGCCGCACCGCCCACCGCCGAGGAAGAGTCGAGCGCAGCCGCACCGCCCACCGCCGAGGAAGAGTTGGGCATCCCCGCGCCAACTCACACCGACGTCAGGTCGACCACCCATGCCGCGACCCTGACCGGGATCGAAGAGGCATCACACGCGGCACCCGGATCGTCCGCGGACGAGAAACCCGAGCCTCTGTGCCTCTCCCCCGTCTTCCAGGCGAGCCCGGGGTGCGGCTCGCCATGCGGGTCTGCGGACGGCTCGCTCCCGGGCATCTCCCTGCGCGCAGCGCGCGGAGACGACGAGGACGGGGCGACCCGAGGGACGCCGATCCGGGAGAAGGGCGCAGAGGAGCGGCATGTCTTTCCCTCGTTCCCACTGCAAGGCGAGCGGGCCGACGCGGCGAACGGCGAGGTCGGCCCCGTCCCCAACGCCGACCGCAGCTCCCCTCCCGCCCTGCCAGCCGCTTTCCCGACGGGCCAGGCGCGCAGCGCCCGCGACGGTCTTCCGGACGCGTTCGAGGGGGCCTCCGATGGCCTTTCGAGTCTCGACCGAGACCTCCCCGACCAGTCCTCTCCTGCGCCGAGCGCCGCTCTCGCCGCCCAGACTCCCCAGCCCGCCGCCCCGTCGGCCTCCTCGGGCCAGAGCTGGCAGCGCTCTCCGGGCGCGTCCCCAGACCTGTTCTCGCTCTCCTCTCCGAGCGGCTTTTCGGCGCTAGAAGGCACTCCGCTGAGCCTCTCCTCGCCGGGCGAGGGCGAACGCGCGCTGCTGGCCCTCTCGGCGCCCTCGCCGGGAGACGAGAGGCTCGCCGACGCGACCTCTCGCGCTCCAGCACCCGCCCTCGTTGCCCTACGCACGACTCCAGCCCGAGCGCGGGAAGACGCCACCGACGCTGCGTCCGAGGGATGTCTCGGCCTCCTGGAGCCTGCAGCGCGAGGGCGAGATGCGGACGCGTCCCTCGCGCTACCCGCCGGTTCCAGCGTTTCTGCGGAGGGGAGCTCGACCCCCAATGAGAGCACCCCGCGCGCCTCCGCGGCCGCATCGTCCTCCCAGATGGACGCCGCCCGCGAGCTCCTCCCGCCGTCCCCGGGAAGCGCGTCCTCGATCGACCTGGGCGGGCAGCCCGTGCTGCCCTCTTCACCCGTGGGGCGGCGCCTCGCGCGCTTCCTCAAGGGACAGCTGGCCGCCAAGGACGCTGAGGCGCAGCGGCTCGCGAACGTGGCCGAGGCGCGGGAGGCCGAGCTGGGAGAGCTGCGCGCCGAGGCCGAGGCGCGAGAGGCCGAGCTGGGAGAGCTGCGCGCCGAGGCCGAGGCGCGAGAGGCCGAGCTGGGAGAGCTCAAGCGCTCCGCCGCCGCCACAGAGGCCGAGCTGAGAGAGCTCAAGGCCGAGCTGGACGAGAGCGCGAGGGCGCTGGCCGTGGCGCGCCACCTGGTTGCGCAAAAAGAGATTGAGATCGAGGAGCGCGAGGCCGAGCTGGCACGCCGGGACGTGGACGCCGAGTCGCTCTCCGAAGCCATGCGCGCCGAGGCCGACGCCGCCAAGGCAGAGGCGCGCTCCGCTCGCGCCGACGCCGTGCGCGCGAGGCAGCTGGCCGATGAGGCGCGCGCCGACGCCGACGCGGCCCGCGCCCGCGCCGACGAGGCCGTGGCCGCGGCTCGCTGCGAGGCGTGCGCCGCCGAGCGCGACCGCGACCGCGCTCTCGAGGCCGCCAGGAAGGCCGAGGCGGAGCGCGACCGCGCAACGCAGGGCGCGCACGCGCTCGAGGACGCCGCGCACGACCACGAGGCGGCCTCGGCCGCGATGGCCGCCGCCCTGGCCGAGCGCGACGCGAAGCTTGTCGAGGCTGCGGCCACCATCGCGGCTGCCAAGGCCGACGCGCTCGCCGCCGACGAGCGCGTCCGCTCGCTCGAGGCCGCGCTGCACGACGTCGCGCGGCGCAACGTCCGCGATGCCGAGGAGACGAGACGGAGGCTTTGGGAGGACGGCGAGGAAGGCGCAGAGGCCGCCCTTGCCAACCGTGACGCCGCGCGCGGCGAGGCCTCCCGGGAAGGCCGCGACGCCGCTCACTCCGAAGCTGCCGCGCCGCTCGCGGGCGCGGTCTCTCCCTCGCCGCTGCTGCTCTCGCCGGAGGCCTCTGCCGACGTCTTCAGCACCGGCGACAACGGAACCGCGGGGGATGACGTGAGCGCGCGCGACGAGGCGCAGGGCGAAAGCTCTCCGGTCAGAAAAGTCGAGGCGCAGGACGGGAGCTCCACCTCCTATGCGTCGGCGGCACCCCCGCCTCCCGGCCGCGCCACGCCCCTTTCTGCGCTCTCGCGCAACGCGACGCAGGTTTCGCCGGGCTCGATCGCTCACCCCCACGGCCCCGCGATGGGGTCGCCGTCGCCATCTCCGGCTGGCGCAGGCGTCGGGACGTTAACCGCGCCTGCGGCCACGCTGGTGCTGGAAAGCGGCGTGGGCGAGGCGGGCACCATCGAGGAGCTCGACATGGAGCTGACCGGCGAGAGCGCAGAAGCGTCTCGGCTCGACGGCCCCAGGCAGGAGTCCGCATCCGTTCCGAGCCTCTCAGGTGCTACCGCTTCGCTCGGCCCAGCCATCCGCCTCTCGCGTGCCGCCACCCTGCTGAACCCCCCCCCCCCCGTCGCCGCCGACCCAGACCCCGCCGACTTGTCCGACTCGTCCGGCGACTCTTCGGATTCGTCCACGGCCACCGTCTCTGCAGCGGCGGCGGCGCGCCGTTCGGCGCCCAAGAGGCGCGGCGCCGCCCGCGGCTCCTCCTCGCGCGACCCATCCCCGTCCGAGACCCGCGTCGAGGACTGCGAGCTCGGCTCCCCGCAGGCCTCGCCGTCCCTGGCGCTGCGGTCCCTGCCCGCCCCGCAGCCTGCCTTGCGCTCGCCGCCGTTCCCGCTCCGGGCCCGCCGCCCCGCCGCCGCCGCCGGCTCCGTCGCCGCCACCGCCACCGCCGTTGCCGCCACCGGACTCGCGCTGCCCCCTCCGCCAGCACCCTGGCGCCTGGCTTCAGCGGCCGAGCGCCGCGCGCTCGAGCGACGCGCCAGCGAGCAGTCGCAGCGCGCCGAGGCTGCTGAAGAGGACGCCGCCAGGCTGCGACCGCTCGTGCGCGCGCTGCGAGTTGCGCTCGAGCGCGAGCGCGCGCGCGCCGAGCACGCCTCGGTGGCGCTGCGCCGCGCCGCCGAGGCGGCAAAGCCGCGCGAGGAGGAACGTGCGCGCCTCGCCCGGGAGCTGCACGAGACGGTCGCGCGCAAAGCCGACCTCGAGGTGCGCCTCGGCGAGGCACTGCAGAGCGCCGAGCGCGCCGACGAGGCAGCGCGCCGCGCCGAGCGCGACCGCGATGAGGCCGTCGCCAGGGCTCTGCGGGAGCGCGACGAGGCCGTCGCGAGGGCCCAGCGGGAGCGCGATGAGGCCGTCGCGAGGGCCGAGCGCGACGCGCAGGCGCGCGTTCGGGAGGCCGAAGCGCACGCCGAGGCCACCGCAGCCGACGCCGCGGCCCGCATTGAGGCCGCCGAGGCCGAAGCCAAGGCGCGAGTCGAGGCCGCCGAGGCCGAAGCCAAGGCGCGAGTCGAGGCCGCCGAGGCTGACGCCGCGGCCCGCGTCGAGGCCGCCGAGTCCCACACCAGATCCCTCGTCGACGCCGCCGAGCGGCGGGCGGCCGAGGCCAGCGAGGTGGCCAACCGCGAGCTGCGGGCAGGCGTCGCCCGAGCCGAGGAGGCGGCCGACGCCCGCGCGAGGGCCGCCGAGCTCGAGGCCCGCGAGGCCGCGGCGCGCGCTGCCGAAGCCGCCGCCGAGGCCGGACGCCTGGCGGCGGCACGCGCGCGGCGGACCGAGCAGGAGAGCGAGGCGCGCCTGCGCGAGCGGCTGGACGCCTCTCTGGCCGAGCACCGCGCCCTGGCGACGCGCGCCAAGGCGGACGCCCGCGCGGCCACGCTCGCCGCCGAGCGCCGCGCGGCCGAGGCCGTCGAGGCCGCCCGGACCGCCGAGGCAGAGGCGCGCGAGGTGCGCGAGGAAGCCGCACGCACCGTCGCGGACGCCCGCGAGACGCTCCGGAAGAAGCTCGCGGCCCGCGAGGCAGCCGCAGCCGAGGCGGTCGAGGCAGCCGCGCGGCGCGCAGACGCCGCGGCGGCCGCTGCCGAGGAGCGCGCCGAGGCTGCCCAGAGGCGGGCACAGGACGTTGCCCGCGAGACCGTCCGGGCCGCCGAGGCGCGCGTCCGCGACGCCGAGACCGAGGCCGAGCGCCTCGCGGCGCTGGCGGCCGACGCCACAGCCCGCGCGCTGCGCGCAGAGGAAGAGGCCGCGCTTTCGAGGGCCGGCGTGGCGGAGGAATCGGAGGACGGGCCACGCGCCGTGTCCGGCTGCGACCGGGGATCGGACTCTGGCGGGGCCTCGTCCGACTCGGCCTCCGACAGTGTCGACTCTGACATCTCGACGGAGTTGGCCAACCACCGCCGCAGCCAAAGCCGCCGTCGCCGGCCAGCCCCATCACCTTCCGGCTCCCGCCTCCGCGAGGCTCTGTTGGCCGCGTCGCACGCCGCCGCCGCCGCCCGCGACGAAGCGGCGGCTGCGCGTGCCGAGGCCGAGGCCGCGAGCTTCCGGGCCGCCGAGGAGGTCGAAGCCGCGCGCCGCGAGGCCGACGCGCTGGTCGACGAGACCCGCCGCGAGGCCGCCGAGGCCGTCGCGAGGGCTCGCGCCGAGGCCGAGGCGGCGATCGAGGGCGCGAGACGCGATGCCGCAGAAACTGCCAAGAGGGCCACCGAAGCCTCCGAGGCGCTCGCGGCCGACCTCGAGGCGCAGGCCGCCGCTGCCGCAGGACGCGCGCGCGCCGAGGCTGAGCGGCGCGTCGCGAGGGCCGAGGCCGCCGCGCGCGATGCCGTGGCCGCCGCCCGGCGGCGCGCCGAGGCCATCGCGCGCGAGCTCAAGGCCGAGGCGGAGCGTGCCGCGCGCAGCGCCGCCGAGGAGGCCGCGGCCGCAGCGCGCGGCGCGCTCGAGGCCGCGAGGGCGCAGGCGGAGGCCGAGCGCGACGACGCCGAGGCGCGGAGCCGGGCAGAGATCGAGCGCTCGAGAGCAGCGGCAGAAGCTGAGCTCGAGCGCGTGCGCGCGGATACGGCCGCCGAGCTCGAGCGCGTCCGCTCCGAGGCCGCTGCCAGCGTCGCCGAGGTCGAGCTAGACAAGGCGCGCGAGCTGGCCGAGCTCCGCGAGGGGCTGGCGCGGGAGGCCGCCGAGCGGCAGGCGCAGCTCGAGGCCGAGGTGACCGCGCTCCAGCGAGAGCTCGAGGGCAGGACGCGCGACGCGGCCGAGCGGCTCGAGGCGCAGCGCGTCGCCGCGCTGGAGCGCGAGCGCGAGCTCGAGGCCCGGGCCGCAGCGTCCTTGGGCCGCGCGCACGCCGACGCCGAGGCGGCGCTCGAAGCGGCGCGCGCGCGACACGACGCATCACTGCGCGCGCGGGAGGCGCGCGCCGCGCAAGACCTGCTGACCGAGCGCGAGCGCCTCATCGCCGAGGCCGCCGAGGTCCGCGACGGGGAGCGGCGCCGCGCGCTGCAGACGCTCGACGCCGAGCGCGCTGCCTCGCAGGCCGCGCTCGAGGCCGAGCGCCGCAAGCTCCGCGCCGCGCACGAGGCCGAGCAGAGGCGCGGTGCGGTCGCGCTCGAGGAGCTGCGCGCGCTCGTCGCTCGCCAGACCGCCGAGGCCCAGGCCGCGCTGGACGATGCGCGCGCTCAGGCGCTGGCGGCCCGCGCCGACGCCGACGCCGAGCGCGCGCGCGCCGGCGAGCTCGAGCGCGAGCGCGACCGCGCGCTCGAAAGGGCGGCAGAGACCGAGGCGGAGGCCATGCGCGCCGACAGGGCCGGCCCCGCCGGCGGGCGCGTGCGCGACCTCGCGCCGCGCCTGCAGGAGGCCGCCCGCCTGGCCGACGGCGCGATGCCCGCGGGGCTCGGCTCGCTGGGCGCCGCGGTCGAGGCGCTCGCGGTCGAGGCCGGCGCGTTCCCGCCGCACGGCGGCATGGGAACGCTCGCGGCGTGCTCGGACGCGGCCGCCTTGATCGCCACGGTCCCGCTCGCCGTCGACTCGCCCGGCTCCGACGCCGCGGGGCCCCGTGCCGCGGCGACGGCCGCGCCCGGTCCGGAGCCGCGAGCCCTCCTCCCCGGAGGCGCCCTGCCGTCCGCGGCCGGTCCGGTTCCGGACCTGGCCCTGCCCCACCCCCCGCCGTCCACGGGACCGGAGCGGTCCGCGCCCTCGGGACCGGGCGCGGACCGCGCGTCGCCGACGCCCCACGCGCCGCTCTCTCGACTCAACCCGCACGTTGTCGGCTCCGCGCCGGTCTCCGCGGCGCACTCGCGCGCCGCGTCGCGCGCGAACGAGCTGCCGCCGCTGTGCATCCCGTCGCCGCAGGGTCGCGGCGGGCCTTCGCCCCCCCCCGCAACGCCCTCGCTGGCCGAGGCCGTGCGCGCGCTCCAGACGCGCGGCCGCGCTCTGTCGGCTGAGGCCGATGCGGCCTGCGCGCGCGCGGCGGCCGCAGAAGCGCGCCTGCGCTCGGCGACGGCTCGAGCGGCAGAGCTCGAGGATGAGCTGGGCCGCTGCCGGCGCGAGAACGAGGCGCTCGAGGCCGCGCTGGCGCGCGCGCAGGCCGCCGGCCGCGCGCGCGAGGACGAGGCCGCGCGCGGCCTTTCCGAGGCGCTTGCGCGCGCGGCTGCCGCCGCGGACGCGGCGCTCGAGCGCGCGCTTGACGAGGCCGCCGCCGAGGCGCGTGAGCTGCTGGACCGCGCAGCCCGCGACCGCGATCGTGCGGTCGAGGCCGCGCGCGACGAGGCGGCGGCCAAGGAGCGCGCGCGCGCCGAGGCGCTCGCCGCCGAGATCGCGCGCGCGGAAGCTGAGCTGGCGGCCGGACGCGCGCTGCTCGCCGCCGACCGCGCCGAGGCCGAGCGGCTCGCCCGCGCTCGCGTCGAGGCCGCCGAGGCCGAGGCACGCGAGGCGGTCCGCAGCGCCCGCGCCGAGGCCGAAGCCCGCGCCGCCGCCGCCGAAGGAGCCGTCGAGGTGCGCCTACGCGAGCTGCGCGAGACGCTCGAGGGAAAGATTGCGCGCATCGAGCGCGAGGCGGAAGAAGCCAGGGAAAAGACCGAGGCCGAGGCCCGGGAGGCGGTGGCCAGGGCCGAGGCCGAGGCCCGGGAGGCGGTGGCCAGGGCCGAGGCCAAGGCCCGGGAGGCCATCGCCGCGGCCGAGGAGGAGAAGACCGCTCGGCTCGCCGAAACGTCCGCGGCCATCGTGGCCGAAAAGGCCGCGCTCGAGGCCGCCCTCTCGGCGACGCGCGCCGAGCAGGCTGCTGCCGCCGAGGCGGCGCGTGAGGCGCTCGAGGAGCTGCGGGCGTCGCACGAGGCCGCAGCGACACGCCTCGAGGCCGCGCACGCCGAGGCTATGGCCAAGGAGCGCGCGCGCCACGAGGCCTCGCTGCTCGAGGCCGCGGCGCACCGCGGCGAGCAGCTGGCCGCCTCGTCGCGCGCCGCCGAGCTCGCCGAGCAGCGCGCCCGCGAGCTCGAGCACGAGCTCGAGCGCGCGAGGACCGAGGCGGAGCGCGAGCTCGAGCATGCGCGGAGCGAGGCCCGCGAGGAGGCCGCAAAGGCGCGCGCCGAGCGCGCCGACCTCGAGGGCCAGCTCCGGGCCGCCGAGGAGGCACACGCACAGGCGCTGGCGGCGCTCGAGGCGCAGACGGCCGCGGACGCCCAGGAAAGAGAGGCGGCCAAGGCCGCCGAGCTGCAGGCGCTCCGCGAGGAGCTGGAGCGGCGGCGCGACGAGTCGGAGCGCGCGATCGCCGAGGCACACGCGCGCGCACTGGCACTGGCCGCGGACGGCTCGTCTGCCGAGCTGGCCCAGACGGTCGCGGAGTCCGAGGCGCGCATCCGGGAGGCTGAAGCCACGGCCGAGGCGCTCCGCGCCGAACACAGCGTCGAGCTCGCGCGGCTCGAGCGTCTGCGCGCCGTCGAGGCCGAGGAGGCTCGTGCGGCGGCGGAACGAGCCGCTGAGGAGCGCGAGGCCTCGATCGGCCGCCTCGCCGCGGACCACGCCGAGCGCCTTTCGGCGCTGGAGGCCGCGCACGCGACCGCGCTGCAGACTCTTCGCACCGAGCGCAACGCGGTCGAGGCGGCGCTGCGCTCCGAGGCGGCCGCGGAGGCCGCGGCGCTGCGCGAGGCGGTCTCGCGCGCCACGGCGCGCGCCGCGGACCTGGACGGTCGCCTGCGCGCCTCAGCGGAGCGCGAGCGGGCGCTCAAGGGCGCGCTGGAGGACCTCCGGGACGTGCGACCGCGCCTGCTCGAAGCCGCGGGCGACCTCGCCGCCGCGGAGCGCCGCGCTGCCGACGCCGAGGCGGCCGCGCGCGCCTGGCGCGCGGACGCCGCGCGCCGCTCGCGCCGCGCCAAGGAGGCGGACGCGAGGCTCGAGGCCGCCGCGGCCGAGTTTGCCCGGCGCCGTGACGAGCTCGACGGACGCAGACGGATCGCGGAGGACGCGCTGCTCTCTCTCAAGGAGGCCTTTGAGGGCCTCCTTGAAGGGGATGGGGAGCACGAGGACCTCGAGTTGCACCCAGACGCGGCCTCGGACGCCGACTCGGACTTTGCTCCGTCCGTTCAAAGGTTCGATTCGTCTGCATGCGCGTCGTCCGGAGCCCCAGAGCACTCGATCGACGGCGCCATCGTCGAGGTCGGTGGGGAGAGGGCCGCGGGACAGGCGGCCTCCACCCCCGATCACCCTTCGCGACCGACCGACCCCGCCCGCTCCCCCCCCTCGCCCTCGTCCGTCACGCTCGCTCCCGCCGCGCATCCGCCCGCGCGCCGTCCCGCGCCGTCGCCGACCGCCTCGCTCGAGCCGGGCGAGCTTCCGCCGGACGCGGAGTCGGAGACGACCGGACCAGGCCCGGCGCCGCTCGGGGTCGCGCTCGCGCTCCCGGCCGCCGCCTCCGCGGCTCTTTCCGCGCCCTCTCCCGAGCGCCTCTCGCGCTCCGAGGCGCGAGCCGTGGTCGCGCGCGCGCGCCGCGCGGCCCGCGCGGCCGCTCGCCTGCCGCGCGCGCTGGCCGACCTGGCCGCCGCCAGGCGGCGGGTGGCCGACCTGGACGCAGCGCTCTCGGCCGCGCGCGAGGCACTCGAGGCCGAAACGCGGCAGGGTCCCGCGCGTCTCACCGAGGCCGTGCTGCGCGCCGAGCAGGGCGTCGAGGAGGCACGCCGCGAGGCCGCCGAGGCCGAGGAGCGCGCCTGGCGTGCCTCCCGCGACGCTGAGGCCCGCGTCCGCCGCGCGGCGGGCGAGGCCGACGCCGCGCGCGCCGAGGCCGCCCGGCTCGCAGCGGCCGCCGAGGAACGCGCCAGGCGCGAGGTCGAGGCCGCCCGCAGGGACGCCGACGAGCGCGTCGAGGCCACGAGAGCAGAGGCCACCGAGGCCGTCGCCGCCGCCGAGGCCGCCGCCAGGACGCGGGTCGACGAGGCGCTCGCCGAGCTCCGGAAAGTGCGCGCCGAAGCCGCCGAGAGTCTGACCGAGGCCGCCGTGCGCGAGGACCGCGAGCGCGCCGAGCTCTCGAGGGATGCGCGGCGACGCGTCGATGAGGCGCGCGAGGCCGCGCGCCTCGAGGCGGAGCGCTCCGCGCGCGACGCGCAAGAGCGCGTCAGGGTCGCCGAGGCGGCCGCGAAAGCGGCCGTCGAGACCGCCGAAGCGGCCGCGAGGGACGCCGTGCGGGCCGCCGAGGCGGCCGCCCAGGAGGCTGTGCGCGCTGCCAACGACCGCGCCGCGCGTGAGATCGCCTCGGCAGTCGCGCGCGCCGCGGTGTTCGGCGCACAGGCCAGCGCGAGGGCCGAGCAGGTCGAGGAGAGGGCGCTCCGCGAGGCGTGGCGACTCGAGACGGACTTCGCCGAGCGCGCTGAGGCTGCCGCCCGCGAGGCCGACGCCGTCCGCGCCGAGGCGGCGCGCGAGCGCGAGGCCGCCGCCGAGGCGGCCGCGGCGCTCGAGGCCGACCACAAGGCCGCCGAGGCGCGTCTGCGCGAAGCGCACACAGAGGCGCTGCGGACTCTCGAGGCCCGCGTCGAGGCGGCGGATCACGAGGCGCGCCTCGCCGTCGAGGCCGCCGAGACAGAAGCGGCCGCGGCCAAGGCCGCGGCGGAGGCGGAGGCCGAGCGCGCGGCCGAAGCGCTCGCCGCCGAGCACGCCCGGGCGCGATCCGCGCTTGAAACGTCCTTGGCCGAGGCGAGCGGCCGGGCCGACGCCCTCGCCGCTCGGGCCGAAGAGCTCGAGCGAGCGCTGGCGGCCACCGAGGGCGAACGGGCCCGGCTGGCCAGCGAGCTGGCCGAGCGGGGCGCCGAGCTGGCGGCGGCGCTCGAGGCCAAGGTCGCCAAGGAGGCCGAGGTGGCAGCACTCGAGGCCGCGCATGCCGAGAGGCTGCGCGTGCTCGAGGCGGAACGCGAGGGCGCAGTCGCGGCCGCGGTCGGCGAGGCGCGGCGGGGAGGCGAGATCGCGCTCGAGGAGGCTCGGAGGGAGCGCGACGGGGCCGTCGCGGCCCTGCAAGAGTCGAGCACCGCCGCGCTCCGGTCGCAGGCGGAGGCGCACGACGCCCGCCTCGAGTCGCTGGCCGCCGAGCACGCCTCGCGCCTCGACGCCGCGACCTCGCAGCACGCCTTGGAGCTCCGCGACCTGCGCGCGTCGCACGAGGCGGAGCTGGCGGCGGCGCACGCGGCGCACGCCGACCTCTCGGATCAGCTATCCGCAGCGCGCGAGGCGGCCGCCTCGCTCGAGGCGCAGTGCCGCAGCCTGCGGTCGGACGTGGCCTTTCTGTCCTCGCGCGTCGAAGAGGAGGAGGCCGAGCGCCGCCGCGGCGATGCGGCCGCGGACCAGGCGCGGGAGGCGCGGCGCCTCGCGGAGACCCGCGCCGCCGATCTGGCCGACCGTCTGCGGAGCCTGGAGCGAAAGGCCGAGCGCGAGCTGGCAGACGCACGCCGCGATGGCGAGGTCGCGGCGCTGCAGGCAGAGGCGAGCCGGGCGGAGGCGGTCGCGGAGCTCGAGCGCGCCGCGCGCGAGTCGTCGGCCGCGCTCGAGAGCGCCAAGGCCGAAGAGCTGGCGGCGCTCGCCGAGGCGCACGCCCGGGAACTGGCCGAGCTGCGCTCGAGGCACGCCGACGAGATCGGGCGCCTGGAGCGGGAGCGCGACGCCGCGGCCGCCTCGGAGGCGGCCGAGCTGCGGGAAGCGCACGAGGCGCGCGTCGCGGAGCTCGAGGAGGAGCACGCGCGCGAGCTCGGGGCGGCACGCGACGCCGCGCAGGGTTCGCTCGAGCGTCTGCGCGAGGCGCAGGTCGCGCACGAGGGCCGCGTGGCCGCCGAGCTCGAGCGCGCGCGCGGCGCCGTCGAGACGTTGCGCGAGGCCGTCGCGGACCGCGAACGGGAGCTCGAAGAGGCCAAGGAGGAGGCACGCGAGCGCGAGCGCGAGGCGGACGAGGCCCGCGAGGAGGCGCGCGGGCGCCTGCGGGAGCTTGACGAGCTGGCCGCCGCCGTGCGCGCGCGCGACGAGTCGCTGGCGGGCTTGCGGCTCGAGCTCGCGGAGCGTCGGGAGGCGCTCGCCGAGATCGAGCGGCGGCTCGAGGGTGCCGAGAGGGCGCTCGAGGCGAATCGCGAGACGGGCGCCGCCGAGCTCGCCGAACAGAGGTCGCGCCTCGAGGCCGCGGCCGAGGCCGCCCGGGCGGCGCGCCGCCGCGCGCAGGCCGACCTCCGCGAGACGCTACAGGCTCTATCCGAGGCAGGCGAGGCTGCCGCAGCGGTGGCCGCGCACGCGCTCGCGGACGCCGCGAGTCGCCTCGCCGAGGCGGGCCTCGCCGCCGAGCCCGCCGAGGGCGTTGCGGACGCCCTCCGAGGCGCCGGAGATGCCCTCGAGGGCCTCTGCCGCGCCATGGCCGGCGCCGCGGCGGCTGCAGGGGGCGGAGAAGGGAAAGAGGGGGAGGAAGAGGAGAAAAGGGAAGGGGAAGAGGGGTTTGGGGGCAGTCCCGACGACGCTGGGGGCGCCAACGACCTCTCTGCGATCGCCATCGTGCCGGCCCAGGGAGCCTACGAGTCCGATCCTGAGGACGTTGCGCTCCCCCTGGCCTTCGGACGCTCTGCGCCGTCTCTCCAAGCCCCGCTCCAAGAGGCGTTCGGGTCCCTGGCGGCCGCGCTCGACTCGCTTCGCGCCTCGGGCGGCCAGACCACCTCCTCCCCCGCCGACCTCTCGGACGTCGGCCTCCTGCGCGCGCTCTGCAAGCTCGCGCTAGCAGTGACGCTCGAACACGTGGGCGGGCGCGCCGGCGCCTCGCGCGCAGTGGCCGCTCGCCTGGCCGACGACCTCGGCGCCCGACGCGAGGCACTCGCGCGCCTGGGCGTGGAGGGCGCCTGGGACGCGCTTGTGGGCCTCGCCAAGCGCGGCGGGGGCCAGGCGCGCGGGCCGCAGGGAGCCGGCGCCGCCGTCGAGGCGCGAGATGCGCTCGTCGATCTCGCCGCCAGGGCGGACGCGCTCGCGGGCCGAGCCCGCGCCGCGGACGCCGGGTCGACGCCCCCCGACGCCGGGGCCGTCGACGAGGCCGCGCGGCGCCTCGCCGAGCTCCCCCTGGGCGAGATTGCCGAGCGCGCGCTCGCGGCCTTTGGCGAGCTCGAGGCCGAGATCTGCGCCGGGGGAGCCATCGAACGCGCCGTTTCCCGCGCCGGGCGCGCGCGTGCCCATCGCGTCCCCCTCGACGGCTGGCGCGTGGACGTCGCCGGACCGGACGCGTGGGGCGAGGACGGCGGCGAGGCGGTCGCAAGCGGCGGTGCGGACGCAGGGAGCGCGTCGCGAGCCAGGGAGCTCGCCGCAGTCCGGCGCGCGCAGCGCGTGCGCGCCGCCACGGCCGCCCACTCCGCTGCAAGGTCTGCAGCCTCACCGGTCCCGGTCCCGGGACGCTCCGGCGCCCGCGATCCTTCCGCCGCCTCCTTTGCGCCCTCGATGCGCCCCGCGCGTCGCCAGCCGAGCCGGGCGGACCCTGCCGCTTCGCCGAGGGCAGAATGGGCCGACGCCGACGACCTAGCGCCCGCAGCCAGCCCGCTGCGCCTCGGCTACAACCCCGACGCCGCGAGCTCGCCGCTCTCGAGCTCGGCCGTGTCGCGCCAATCGACCGTGCCGTACGAACGTTTTGCCGGCTCCGACGACGACGACGGCAGCGGCTACTACGGGGAGGGCGCGTACGGCGACGAGGGCTACGGCGAGTCGGCCGGGCAGCTCGCGGGCGCCGACGACGGCTCGGACTCGCCCCTCCGGGACCCGACGCGGCTCCACCCGCGCGCGGCCGCGTCGCACGCCTCCTTTGAAGAAGACTTTCGCACCTCGCGCCGCGCGTTTGCGACTGCGCTCGACGCCGCGCACCCTTCGCTGTCTCCCCCCGACGACGAGTCGCCTCTCGAGGCCGAGCCCCCCACCGCCGCGAAGGACGCCTCGCCGCCGGCCCGCCGCTCGCGCAAGTCGCGGCACGGGCACCGCAGCGGCAAGAGCAAGCATTTTTCCAAGCCGAGCGTGCGCGGCGACGACGCGTCGCCTGGCTCGCCCTACGCGACGCTGGCCCCGCCGAGGGCCACCTCGCCCGAGGAGGATGACACCTGGGTGCTTTCCTCGGCGCGCGCCGCAGGCATCGGCGCCCCGTGGGACGCCCGCGACGACGCCCGCGAGATCTCATGGGCGCGATCGCGTTGACGGACGCAGCCACGGCGAGGCGCAGGCCGTGCCTCGTCGCCGCCTTTTCTTCCTTCTCGCTCTTCTCCCCCGCTGACGCCAACCGGCTCTTGCCAGACCGCCCGGCCTTTTCATTCCCGTCGCCCCGCCCCTCTGCGTGCGGAGCGTCCCTGACCGCTTCGAGCGCGCTTGCGTTTTCTTTTCGTTCTCTTCACCCGACTTTCCGCCCGCAGCCGCCGCCCCACGACGCCTGAACCTTTTGCCCGTCCATCGCAGGCATCTTCCCGCACTCCGCTCCTCTGGACCGCGAGCGTCCTCCTGCGTTTCGCCTTTTCGAACCGCGGGCGTCTTTTCGCATCCCGCTCTTTCGAACCGCGAGCGTCTTCCCGCCCTTCTCCCCCCTCCCTCCGAACCATGTACCTCTGCTGGCGTCGTTCGCGCTGCTCTTCGCGGCGCGCCGCTCCATTCGTTGTCATTTTCATTCGAGCGCACGCGCGGGGAGGAGAGATCGGGAAGGGCATCGATGGGACGAAAAGAGGGGTCGGACACGCTGCTAAAGGGACTCGGCAAAGGGGGGACTCGCGCGTGGCGCGGCGAGAGCCGCATCGCTCGAGAGCGGCCTGGACGGGCGCCGGCGGTCAGCGAGAAGACAGAAAAAGAAAGCAAAGGGGGAAAGTCCGAAAGAAGTTCGATCGCGCGTTCGGCGCGCCAACGAGGCAAAATGCGGACGCGAAGGGCGAACGCGACGGTGCGGGAAAAGGGCTGCAGAGATCGCCAGCACTCCGGGCTTTGCGCCGATCGCGCAGCCGCCACTGGAACGCGCGTCGGAAAAGGGGGAGACGAGCGCGAGTCGGGCGCCATCCCCGCGCTCACTCGTGCCCTCCTTCCCTCGTCACTGGACCTCGTTGAGCTTGACGACCTCGCCCCTGCCGAGCAGTCTGATCTTCCCGACGCAGCGCAAACGGAGAGCCATCTCGGAGAGCTGCGAGCAGCCCCAGAGGTCGAGGCGCTTGAGGCGCGGACACTCCTTGGCGAGCGCGTGCACGGCGTCGTCGTCGACGGCCCTGCACCAGGAGAGGTCGAGCGTCTCGAGCGGGCACGCCTGGAGCGCCGCGACGGCGTCGGACGAGACGCCCGGGAGGCCGTTGACGCTCAGGCGCCGCAGCTCGCCGTTGGCGGCGAGCGCCTTGACGCCCTCGGCGGAGACGCGCCCGCAGCGGCGCAGCGAGAGCTCCGAGAGGCGAGGACAGTGCCTCGCAAGCTGCACGATGCCCACGTCGGTGACTAGCGGGCAGTCATCCAAGCAAAGGCCGAGCAGGCGCGGCCCGAGCGCCTCGGCAAGCTCCTTGAGGCCCGCATCGCCGACGTGATCGCAGAGCGCGACCGAGAGGCGCGCGAGGCGCGGGAGCACGCGCGCGACGCGCCCAAGCGCCTGATCGGTCGCGAGGTCACGCTGTCCGTCCAGCGAGAGCGCCAGCATCGACGGCCCCGCGAGCGCGAGCACTCGGTCCAGGCCCCTGGGCGAGACGCCCCGCGAGTCGGACACGTCGAGCGACTCGAGGCCGACCGCCCAGTCCGGGCCGGAGCGCCTCCAGAACGCGTTTGGCGTCTCCGCGAACGCGCACGCCGAGACCTCCCGGTCCGGCGAGGCAGAGCGCGACGACCCGGGCGAGGCGGACGCGGGCGAGGCCGAGCCCGACCCGCCCGCGCCCGCGCCGCGCCCACAGCCCCGGGACAGCTGGACGTCCTCGAGCCCAAACTCGCCACGGCCCACGGCCTTTGGTCTAGCCGCGCCGTCCTCCGCGTGCCACCCGGCTGAGGAGCCCATGGCTGGCGCCTGCGCGGGCGCCGGGTCGGCCGCCGAGTGCGCAAAGGCGCCGCCCAGGGGCGCCGAGGAGGACACGGCGCCAGGGGCACCAGAGGCGGCCTGCTCGGCCTCCGCGACCGCGGCCTCAGGGTCCCAGTCCATGGTGATGCGCGGCGCCTGCGTGACCGCCAGCAAGCGGAGGTTTGGCGCCGCGCGCAGCAGCGCCGCGAGTCCGGCGTCGCCAAGGCGGTAGGCACCGGCGAGCCGCAGCTCGGCGAGCGCAGGAAAGGGGCCGAACGCCCCGGTCTGGATCGCGACCGTGTCCGTCAGGCACCGCCCGCACATGCCCAAATCCAACGACTGCAGCCTGCGCGAGTGCAAAGGGAGTGGAAGAGGTGTGAATGCGAGGGCACGAGGGCAGATGGGAGGCATGAGCAGAGACTCGTGCGCTTGGTGACGGAGCTCGAGCGCCGAACGCGCCGCGCGCGAGGCTCCGTCGACCACAAGCGCATCCATCCGCGTTGCCCCCTCGTGGCTCTTTCCGCCTTTGACGACAGGATCCGCACGCCCCATGCCGTCCCATCCGGCCGTCCCCCCCCCCCCCCTCCTCGTCCCAAACGTCTCCATGCCTCCCCCTTCCTCGCCCCCCCTGCCCGGTCGCGCACCTCGGGGATGCGGCGTCGGCAAGGACGTCCGCGAGGTCTGCGGGCGTGAGCTGCGTGCAGTCCGGGATGGAGAGCTCGGCGGGGTAGCCGGCCGCCAGCGTCCTGGCCGCCTGGGGCGTGAGCGCGCGCAGCGCGCACAGGCGTGAGGCGAGCGCGGGGCGCACCGAGTCGGGGAGCCCCACAAGGCTCTCGACACGCGAGAACTGCGCGACCACCGCCTCCATGCACAGGTACGTGAGCGGGTGTGGCCCCAGGCCCGTGAAGGACGGGTCGTTCGAAAAGTCTACGCGCCCAGGCACGCCGCCAGAGCCCCCCGACAGGCCGCCCACTGGGCCGACAGGCAGCATCCCGCCGGGCGCGCCGGACAATCCACCGTCCGTCCCGAGCGCCGCCAGCGCCGCGAATGGGTCCGCGAGCGTCGCGACCGCGCCCGCGGGCGACGACGGCGACCCGGGCGAGCCGCGCGGTGCGCCCACGTCAGGGCCGGCGCCAGAGATCGCCCGGATCTCGTCCATTCCGGGCAGCGACGCCAGCGACGCAGAGCCCCAGGCGCCCGACGGGGGCGGCGGCAGGGACGCTACGGTGCGCCCCTCGCCGATGCCGCCGAGGCCACCGAGGCCGCCGGCGACGCGCGCGCCGTCGCCCTCGCGGGCCTCACGCTGCAGCGCGGCGACTTGCGCGCGGTAGTAGTCCGTCTCCACGACCGTCTCCGGAAGGCGGTACGGCGCGGGCTCGAACGCCTGCGCCATGCGCTCGAGCGGGGGGGCCGAGTCGTCTCCGAACACCGCAAAGTGCGCGGCACGGCTGCGAGCGGTAGAAGGAGGAGAGAAAGGGGAGGAAGCGATGAGCGCGGCCGCAAGGCGCTGGCGTTCCGCGGCAACGAACAGGCAAGAAAACACGAAAAGGGGAAGGGGGGCAGAAGCGAGCAGGCACAGAGGGCCGAGAGGTCTGAGGAAAAAAACGAGGCCGGGGACAAAGGGTTGAGAGGTCCGCGAGACGCAGGAACATGCGCTCGTCGCATCAGCCCACAGCGGTGGGAAAAGCCAAGGGTGTCGCATCGCCGCGCCGCGCGCGTCCTCGCGCCGCTTTCCCTCGGTGCGCCCCGCCGGGCCCGCCTCGGCTCACCTCGGCGTTCGCCCTCGGCCACCTCGGAAAACGCGGTCGCCGCCTTCCCCCTTTCCCCGTCTTTCCCCATCGCGGGACGCCCCCGCTTCCGGCCCACGTCGGCCCCGCGCCCAGGAAACGCCGTCTCGGCCGTTCTCCTCGCGCGCACCTGCGCGCGACCCGCAGGGCCGTCTCGGCCCTCCTCGACGCCTCCTGGTCTCTGCGCTCGATCGCCGCGACCTCTGCTGCGTCCGCGCCATCTTCAGGCCGCCTCGACGGTCCCGGGGCGCCATCCGCGGGCGCGCGCGAAGACCTCGAGGTCGCCCTCCCGCGCTTCCTCGGGGGCATCGCTGCGCGCAGGCGACGCGAGGAAAGGCGGATCGATGGTCGCGGACGCCGGGCGGGGCGCCCCGAGGCTCCAGTCGACGCCCGACGCGCGCGCGCGGGTCGAGCGCCCTGCTGCGCGCGCGCGCGCAGCAGGGCGCGGCGCGCCGGCCCGCGCGCCGGGCCCGCGCCGCGCGCGCATCGCCTCGTTCACTCTCGCCCGCCCGAGATGGCCGCGCCGCGACCGCGACAGCGATTTGGTCTCTTCGAATATCGCGATGCGGCGGGCGAGAGCAGTCCGCTCGGTTTCGAAAGGGGCCGTGGATGTTCGTTTGTTTGTTTTTTTCGCGGGCGGTGCCAGACGACCAGGAACCCGATCGGTCGTCGGGGGTGCCCGACGATCGCGGCGACTGCGCCTCGACCGCGCACCCCGCGGATCCGAAAATCCCGCGCTTCGAGACGCTCCTCTAGAGAAGGGCGAGACCATGGAGCAGATCAGGACGAGCGGAGGAGGTCGCGATGTCCGCTCGGGCCGCCCGGCGCTCACGCGTCGCGCCATCCGACGGCAGGCGTGCGCCAAGGCGATCCGGCGCGGTGCGGCGCGACAGTCCCTCCGGACGGCAACCCGCGCCCCGCCGTCCGCGACGGCGGGGCGCGGAAAAAAAACGTCGTGCTGCCGGCTCGGGCAAAGACGCGCGATCCAGAGCCGCGGAAAAAAGGCCGGGTGACCCACCGCCCCATAGCGCATAGTGCAGCGCACGATCGAACGATCGAAGCGAGCACGGCCGATCCGCGGAGGGGCAAAAACGCGGGCGCGCGGGCCGAAGCGGCGCGGAACGACGCTCGGCTGCGCGCGTGGCGGGCGCCCCGCAGGCCTTCCCATTCCGCCGAGCGCGAGAGTTCCTCGCCTTTGGCTCGTGGGCGAGGCCTCGAGTGCAGCTGCGCACCGCGCCGCGCGCGGCGACCGCTTCGCTTCCGCGCGCCCGCGTGGCCTCGGCGCGGGCAGACTTCCCGCGCGCGCCCGCGCGCGCGGGCGGGCAGGGGTCGGACCATGTCGACGAACGTGGTCGAGCCACCAAAGTCGACGTCGTGGAACGCCTTTTTCCAGCTCTTGATCCACGTACGATTGGAGCTCGAGGGCACCTCGGCCGCGACAGCGGCGCCGAGGCGGCTCGGCGCCGTGGCGGTTCGGCTGCCCGCCCGGCCGCGGCGAGCCGCGTGGGGGGGGGCAGACGGGGCCGACGTGGCGGACGGGGGCGCGTGGCGGCCGGCGGGAGGACTGGGCGCGCACGGGCGCAGGCGGTTGTAAGCCGTCGGCGAACGTCGGGGAGCGCCAGCCGGTGGTGTCGACCGGGTCACGCAGAGATGGCGACTGGGCAGGGGCGCGGCGCTGGGCGGCCGCGCGGGATGCACCCGCTCAGGCACCCCTCTGTTGGACGCCCAAGCCCTCCCCCCTCGCCCCGTCGGGAGAGCAGCCGGGTCGCTCCGCGCGACGAGCGCGATCAGCAGGCCCTTCTATCCTGATAATTCCAATGCCTTGCGCGCCACCGATCGCTCCGTCGCTCGACGCTTGGCGTCCCCGCGCCGCGGCGCCGTTCTCCTCGCGGCGCCCCCCTCGCTCCCCCTTCCACCCTCCACCCCTCACTCCAACCGTCTCCCCCCTCCCCCACCCGCCCCTCCCCGAACGCGTTCAGGAGGATGGCGCTCGCTTGAGGCTTCAGATTCCGGACACGGTGCTGCTGCGCTTCGGGTCGCCCATCGCGTGGCTGTACACGGACCGGTCCGGGCACGTGAGGCGGCAGCCCCAGTCGCGCACCACGCTCGAAGAGGCCGCGAGGCACTTTGCGCGGTGCGCGCCGGAATTCGAGACACCGTTCGTGGCCGTTGCGCGCGGTCAGGACGGCGAGCCGAGGCTCCTGCAGCGCGCGGCGCTTGCGTCGCTCGTCCGCGTCGCCAGCGACCCAAACCGCCCGCCTGGAGCGGCCCTGCCCGGCGCACCCTCGGTGCTGCAGGCGGCCATCCCGGCCAGGCTCGACGCGCGCTACGTCGCGGTCTACGTCAACGATGGGCGCAAGCCCATCGTGGCGGCCTACGCACGTCGCTACTCGAGGCGCTACGTCCCCGCCCGCGACCCGCCCCCCTGGGACCGCACGGGGCCCCGCAGCCCTGATGGCCGCGCGCTCGGGGGCGCAGCCGCCGGCTCGCGGGTCGACCGCGTCTCGCTCTTCGACCGAGGCGAACGCCCCGCAAGCTACTACGGAGGGTCGGCCGCGAGCGTCGCGGCACCCGGGCAGGGCGGGGACGGCACCCAGCCGGGGGGCAGCGAGGCCGCGGCCTCCCCGACGGCCCAGCAGGAGCTGCCCCTCCAGGGCCGCGGCTCGAACGCGTCCGTGTTCGGACTCTACGGCACCGGGCCCATCGCCGCGGCCGAGGGAGGCGACTCCGCAGGCGAACCCGGCGAGGGCGGCGCCGGCGGAGCCGGCGCCGCCGCGCCTGCGGGCAAGCCCAACGCCGTCGACCTGCCCGAGGGCGGCTCGAGCGAGGTCGACCCAGGCCTGCGCTCGGCGCTGCGTCGCGAGCTGCAGCGCGTGGTGCGGTTCGTGCAGCGGGCGCACAAGGCGACCATCAAAACGCTGGCCGCGGAGTTTGTGCGCGGGCCGGACGACAAGCCCACGCTGCTGTGCGTACTGCACGCCGAGTGGGCCGCCGCACCGCTGCCGAGCTCGGGCTCTGGCGGCGGTGCTGCCGCCCCGGGAGCCGCCGACGGTACGCGCGGGGCGGAGCCCTGGGCGTCCTCCAACCTCGTGGAGGCCACCGACGACGACGTTGCGCAGGGCCCGGGCGGCGGCACCGTCAACCCGGCCTTTAGCTCGGCGGCCACCACCGCCTCGACGGTGCGCCGCCGCGGGCCCAGGCGCAAGGGCCGCGACGGCTTTCCCGGCGACGCAGGGACCGCGGACAGCGGCGACAGCGCCAGCTCGCGCGCCTGGGGCGGTGGCGCGCTCGCGAACGCGCAGGCTTCGAGCGGCTCGCGTCCCGACCACAGCCCGCTCTCGCGGCTGTCGCGCGCGCGACCTGCCTCGCCCTCGACGCCGTCCGCGTGGACGGTCGGCGGGCCCGCGCACGGCGTAGAGTCGAGCGTCGTGGGACCCTCCGGCGGTGGCAGCCTGTCCGGCTCGCCGACGCGCGGGGGCGCACTCGGCCGGGCGCCGAGGAGCGGCGCGTGCGGCGGCGCGGGCCAGCCGCCCTGGCTCCCCGGGTTTGCGCGGCGCGGAGTGGACGCGTGGGACGTGCCCGCCAGCGACCTGCTGCAGTACCCAGACGTCTTGGAGATGCTGCGCCAGCGGCGACCGCAGGACCTGGTGGTGGCGCTCGAGGACTGCATCGACGCGTTGGCTGAGGCTCGCATCGCCAAGGAGGCCGCCGAGATCGCCGAGCGCGAGGCCAGAGACGTCCTCAACGAGGCCAAGGAGCGGATGCGCGCCGCAGAGGCGCACCTCGAGGAGGAGCGGCGCGCGCGCGCCGCGCAGGCTGCCGAGGAGGCGCCGAGGCGCAACGAACTCGCGGCCGGCGTCGCGGACGCCAGGCGCGCGCTCGATGAGGCGCTGCGCCGCGAGACGGACCGCGAGCTTGTGCGCGACGCCGAGCGCAAGGCCAACGTGCGCGCGCTTCAGGACGCCCAGGACCGTGCCGATGCGGCCGTCGAGCGCGCGCGGCAGGCCGACGCCCGCGCCGCGGAGGCCGAGCGCCGTGCCCTAGACGCCGAGCGGCGCCTGGAAGACGCGCTCTCGTCCTCCTCGTCCGAAGAGGAGGAGGAGGAGGAGGAGGAGGAGACCGCGCCGGTCGCGGTCGCTCCGGCGGTGCTGTTGCCCGCGACGGGCGACGAGCCCGCGGGCGAGGGCGACGAGGGAGCGGTCGAGGGTGAGGGCGAGGGGGCGGGGGCGGACGGCACGACCGACGGAACGGCCGCCGAGGGGTCGCTGGCCTCGGGCCGGCCCTCCACGGCGGTCGCGGAGCGCGCAGCGACGTTTGCAAAGCCCCCCAAGCTCTCCAAGTCGAAGAGCAAGTCGCGTCGACGCCGGCGACACCGCCGGCGGCATCACAGGACGTACTGCGGCGACGAGGACGACGAGGACGACGAGAACGGCGGCTGGGGCTCGGAGCAGAGCGGCACGAGCGACTCGAGCTCGGCGCGGTCGTCGCGGTCGTCGACGCCGTCGTCGTCGTATCGTGCTGTCGGGACCAACGGCGAGCCGACCCCGGCGGGACGCTCACCGGAGTCGCCCTCCAAGCGCAGGCCGGCGCCCGCACGGCGGCTAGCGCCGAGTCTGCGCATGGTGGGCGCGCTGTTGGCCGCCGAGGCCGACCCGGCGGGCGAGCGCTACAGCGTGGCCAAGGAACTGGCGGCGCGCGAGCGCGCGCTACGCGCCACATTTTTGCACTACTGTTTGCGTGACGGCTCGTTCGCAGAGCGCTGGCCACCGGCGCTCGGGCCGGCCGGCTGGGTCGAGCTCGTGGCTGATGTCTGGCCGCAGCTGGGGCCGAAGTCGCGCACCGCGCAGGAGCAGGCCGCGCTCGCGGTCTTCGCCGTCGTCTGCGAGCGCATGACCGGCAAGAGGCGCGATCGCCTCGGGAGGGGGCGCCCCGCGGCCGCCGCCGAGCCGGAGGGCGGTGCGGAGGAGGGCGCGGCCGCGGGCGCGGGCGGCGGCGATGGCGCCGCCTCTGCCGCGCCTGGCGCGAGGGGCCCGGAGCTTCCCGGAGCCCCCCCCGCCCGGGCCGACCTGAGCCCCAAGGCGGGTGGCGCGGTCTCGTTCGGCGCATTGCCTCCTCCGGCGTCCGACGAGACGGGCCGCGCGCCGGTGGCGCCGGCGAGTGCCAAGGCGGGTGGCTCCCTCTCGGCCGCCGCGGCGGTACCGACGGCGACGCCGTACGAGACGTCGTCCGCCGCGCTGGGCGTCGGCAGCCGCATCCAGCAGCTCCTCGCGGCGGCGCAGCTCGCCTCTGCTCTTACCGCGGAGCCGGTGGAGGGGTCGAATGCGGAGGCGGCGGACTCTGAGCCACCGCCGGTCCCGCTGCGCATTCCGCCGAACGCCCGGCTGAGTCTCCCAGCCTTTCTCGCTGCCGTCGTGCTGGTGGCCGCCGACCTGGGTCGCGGGTGGTCGATCGCGCACCTCGCCAAGGGCGCGCAGAACCCCAAGAACGCCAAGGGGTCTGTGAGCGGCAAGTTTGGTCCCAAGGGCGGCGCCGAGACCGAGCGCGGCGGCGCGCGGGGCGGGACGGGCGGCACCACGAGCCGTGGCGGTCCGTCCGGCTCGGCTGTGGGCGCCGGGGGCGTGCCTGGCGCGACCGCGCAGGCGCTGGACCCGCGCCTGAGCGAGTACCTCTCGGACCGCCTGCGCGGGACGCTTGACGATGTCGAGTCGCGAGCGGGAGCCGCGCGCGTCTCGGCGCCTACGACCGTGCCCACCAGAAAGGGCGGGCGTGGCAGGTAGGGAGGGGATTGGCGGGGGAGGGGGAGGGGAGCGGAGCGTGGGGGGAAGGAGGGAAGGGGAGGGGGGGGGGGGGGGGCCGGGACGGAGA
>PGFX01001530.1:0-15163 GCA_003612995.1 Prototheca bovis | reverse complement strand
CGGGGGGGGGCCCCCCCCCCCCCCCCCCCGGGCGGCGCGTCTGCTCGTCGTTCGTGCGTCCCGTTGTTCGGTCTTTGGTTGCACAGTGGGCGTCGGGGCGCGACGGCGCGCGCGACGCAAAGAGAAAGGAGAGACGCCAACCGGGGCGGGCGCCCGCGTGCGCCCGCAACGCATAGGGCGAGCGGCATGCGCGTGCGCGTGCGTTCGAGCGGGCGCGATGAAATGAAACGAAAGAGGGCGCGATGGGTGCGGTGGGGGAACAGAGCTCGTTGCGCCAGACCCGGCTCGCCATCCCGGATCCCGTACCCGACCCCGAACCCTGCCCGTTCCTCAGCCTCTCCCCTCCTCGCGGCCCGGCCCACGTTCCGGATCCCCTCCCGCCTTTTGCCCCCCCAACCCGTCCCCCCGTCGCCCGTTCCCAACCTTCACGCGATCATCTTGAGGCACCACGTCTCGAGGTGGATGTTGGTGCAGCGCACGGAGCAGGAGCGGCTCCCACAGCGCGGGCACGCGTAGCGCCCCGCCCCGCCGCACACCGAGCACGCGCGGTGCGGCGCGCGCGTCCGCTGGGGGGGCGCGCGCGACGAGAGGTAGCTCGCGCACCTGCACGGCGGGGGCGGCGCGGCCGCCGCCGCCGCCGCACGCTCGCGGGCAGCGCCACCGCCGCGCTTGCGACCCGCCAGCCCAGAGCCGCCAGACTCGAGCATCTCGTCCAGCTCCGAGTCGGAGAGCTCGCGCAACGATCCCTCGGCGCGCCGCGCGCGCCGCGTGCGGCCAGAGGTCGGCAGCGGGGGCAGGCCCCCTGGAGCCGGCGACTGCAGCATCCCGCCGGGCGGCGAGCCCAGCCGCTGCGCGTCGTGCGCGGCGCCCGACCGGTCTGCAATGCCGCCAGACGCGCCGCCAGATCCGGACGAGGCGCCAAAAGCGCCGCGCGCGCCTCCGTCCGACGCGCGACCGGAGCCGCGCCCGCGTCCGCGCCCGCCTCTGGCGCTTAGGGAGGCGTCCGCGGCGGGCTCCTCGACGGTCGCGGGGCCCGCGGAGGCGTCGCCGACCCACCCGCCGGCGACCGGCTCCTCAGCTTCCATGGCCTCGTACAGCCAGTCCCCAAAGGGCCTGGCGCTCTCGCGCTCGCGCGCGGCGCGGCTCTTGCGCGCCCGCGCCTCGTCGCGCTCGCGGCGAGAGGTGGCCCTGCCGCCAGGCTCGTCCTCGTCCTCGTCAGAGCCGCCGAGCAGAAACTCCTCGTCCTCGGAGTCTTCGGGAGCCTCCTCCTCCACGACGTCCTCCTCCAGAGCGGCCAGGCGAGCCGCGGTCGCCTGCGGGACGGAGCGGGAAGAGGGAACCGTCGAAACGCGCGCGCCGTCGGCCTTGCGCCCGAAACGGTACGCCGCGCCCCGTCCCCACCCACGCACGCCCGTTGCCTCCCACCCCTGGCACCGCCCCGCGCGCTCGCGCCTTCGCCCGCTGCCTGCGTGGTCTCCGCTCCGCCGCGCGCACCTGCGCCCGGTCGTCGGCATCGAAGCCTCCGACGCGCTCGGAGATCTTGCGCGTGCGAAGCTGGCGTCGCTGCATCGTTGCGGAGAGGAGCGAGGGCGCACGCGGGGCGCCGCGAGTCTCCGCGCCTCGCTCCCGCTCGGCTCGCGAGAGGGCGGAACGCGGCGCGGGGAGCGCTCCAGGCGGCCTCGGCGTCGACGGCGCGTCGCGATCGGACGCATCGCGCCCTCGTCGCGTCGAGGCGCTTCCTGCCAGGCGCGCGGCGGCGCGCGATCGCGCGCGCGCGCGCGCGTTTTCCCGCTCGGCGCGGTCCGGCCTTGCGTCTCGGCGCCGCGCGCGCGGGCACCTGCAAAGGCGCGCGCCGCGCGCGGTTCTCCTCCCCCGCCGCTCCCGCCGATCTCGCTCGGCCGCACGCCTGCGCTTCTGCGCCCGATCTCGAGCCCCCCGGCGGCAGAGGGTCCCCTCGTTTATCTGGTTCGCAGCGCGGGTCGGCGCCCCGAGCGGAACGCTCGCGAGCGCGTCTCGCTCGTCTCCGGCGCTCGTCGCCCCCCAGCGCGCGAGCGCCCGCGGCCGCGTCCCCGTCGGGGCCGGCGGCGCGCCCCGATCGCCATGGAAGCGATGCGCGCGACGCTCGATTCGCTGATGGAGTCGTTGCAGTGCGTGTTTGTACGGACAAGGGGGGGGAGGGGAGGGAGGGAAAGGGAAGGGAGCGGGCGAGAGGGCGGGAAAGGGGAGAGGGGCGGTGGGGAGTGGTGGGGGTCGAGTGGCGGGGGGGTGCTTTGACCTGCGCAGGCTTTACCTTTTTCCGCGCCTTTCCCGCCTCGCTCGTCCCACCTCCCCGCCCCCCTCCCGTCCTTTCTCCGCAGGCCGAAGGTTCGTTCTCCCGACGATCCGGTGGTGTGCAAGCATTACCTGTGTGGCTTTTGTCCGTACGAGGAGTTTCGTCGCACGAAGAACGACGTGGGCGAGTGTCCGCACGTGCACGACCCGGCCGCCAAGGCGGCGTGGGATGCGCTGACGCCCGCGCAGCGCGCCGAGCGGCCGTACGAGCGCGACCTGGCGCGCTGGCTGGACCGCTTCCTCGCCGACCTGCACAGACGCGTCCAGCAGAACGAGCCAAAGGTCCGAGCCCTCAACGCCGCTGCGGGCGTGCCCGAGGAAGAGGAGGACGAGCCTGGAGAGCGGATGGCGAAGCGCGAGGACGAGCCTGGGGCGAAGGGGGGCGCTGGCGGCTCTTCCCGGAAGGACGGCGCGGACGATGCCGACGAGGAGGGCTCGGGGGACGCCCCCGCAGAGACAGAGCACGATGAGCACGGAGCGAAAGGTAAAGGGGAAGGAAACGGAGGGGAAAAGGGCGGCGACTCTGCTGGCGCAGAGGGAGAAAAGAGCGCAGCCTCGGCCAAGGCAGGCGAAGAGACGGAGAGGGCCGAAAAGGTGGCAGGGGGTGGGGAAAGAAAGCTGAAAGGAGACGCAGAGGGGTCTCCTGCCCCTGCTTCTCCCAGCGCGTCCACCGTGCCCGGCGCACTCCTTGGCCCCTCTGCGCACTCCTCCGCCGCGTCGTCTGCGCCCGCGTCTTCTCCAGCCTCGGCCCTGGGCCCCACGATCGAGTCGTTGACTGCGGAGATCGAGTCTCTGCAGGCCCGCGCCGAGGCGGCGGGGGAGGAGGGCGACGTGGACCTCGCGGCCTCGCTCGCGGAGCAGGCCGACGCCAAGGAGACGGAGCGGGAGGGGCTCATCGCCAAGGCGAGCCTTGAGCAAGCGGCGCAGGAGGGCGCCGACGGCGCCCTCAAGGCGGGGGTCGCGTCTGCCCCGGGTGGCGCCATTTCCGCGCGTCCCGACGCGCACGGCGCCCCTCAGGACGCCCTGCCGCACCCGTCCGCGCGCCTGACGGCGGCGACGCGGGGCCTGCGGTCGTCCGTGTGCCCCGTCTCGGGTCTGATCATCAACGACGACGAAGCGCGCATGCGCGACCACCTGGCTGGAAGAAACTACAACGCATGGAAAAAGCTCCACGCCGTCCGAAAAGCCATCCAAAAGGACATGGACGAGGGAGAGCGGCAGCGGGGGGAAGGTGACGGAAGAGGGGGGGAGCGAAGGGGCGAGGGACGAGGGGTGGACGGCGAGGACGACAGGCGAGGACGGGACGAGATGGGACGCGCTCGAGACGACGACAGGGACCGCAGAGACCAGCGCGACGCCAGGGACGCTCGACGAGGCGTTCGGGACGCGAGAATCGGACGCGACAGCAGGTCCCCGGTCCGGGACCTCCGCTCCAACCTCCGCGGCGGGGACACCCACAGACGCGGTCGAGGCAGAGAGCAGGACGGCTACGGCAGAGACGCCGCGTACGCCGCCAGGGACGGCCCCGACATCCGAGGCTCCGACCCCGACCCCCACGGCTCCCGCCGCGGCTCCCGCCGCCGGTCCGTCTCGCGCTCGCACTCGCCGCCCCCGCAGCGCAAGCCGAGACGGTTTGCGTGGAGGGACGTGGAGGGCGACGACGACGAGTGGGAGGGACGGCGCCGAGGACGCGGAAGGGGAAACTGGGACGAGGGGAGGGCAGGGGGGAGGGGAGGAACGGAGGGGGGAGAGAGACGGTACCGCTGGAATGACGACGACAGAAGGTACAGGAGGTGAAAGGAGGCAAGGAACGAGGAGGAGGCGACGTCGCCTGTGCTACCCAGACGCACCTGTCCCGTGCACGTATGCGCACACGCGCCCCTTTCCGTACCCCCCCCCCCCACCCTGGCGGACCGCTCGCTGCCTCATCTCGTCCGCTCGACCTCTTTTTCTCCGCTTTCCACTCTTCTCGCTCGCTCTCCGCTCGCTTTTTTGTGTTGTTCCCCCGCCCCCCTTTCGGCGTCTCGCCAGCACCAGTTCACCATGCGACCTCTCAGCACTCTGCACTCTTCCCTCCTCGTTCGCACTCTCTGCCCGACTCGTACGGTCCCTTCCCCCCTCCCCTTTTCGATGCTTTGACGTGTGAGCCGTTCTTTCTCTTCTCTTGAAAAATGAGGAAGGGTACACTATGGAGCGGAAGGGGGGTAGAAACCGCGACGGCGCGGGGCGTGGAGGGAGAGGGGGGGGGAGAAAGAAGGGGAGAGAAGGAGAGAGCCGGGCGGAGGGGGCGAGAGCGCAGAGGGCGCGGGAGAGAGGGTAGAATCGCGCGAGCGTTCAGAGAAAAAGGAGAGTGGGGTGCAGCGAGAGGACGACTGGCAGGCGAGAGGAGGTTACTGGACGAACGGGCAAGCCGGGGCAGAAGGTTTGTCCGGGAGGAAGAAAGAAAGAGAGAGAGAGAGAGAGAGAGAGAGAGGGTCGGCGGGCTGGTCCGCGGAAAATGAGACGAGTGGAAGAAAGGGAAAGAGGGGGAGATGGTGAGTGTTGACCGGAAGGACGGTGAAGGGGAGAGGGCTTGGAAGGGGGGAGAGCTGAGGGCAAAAGAGGAGCTGGCGAGGGCGAAATGTGAGGAGAAGCGGTCGCGATGGCGCAGAAGGAAAAGCCGACGCGCAATCGGGAAAACGCACCAAAACGGAAAAGAACGTCGGAAACGCGGGGCGGAGGAAGACGGACGTGGAAGAAGATGGGCGAGAGAGACGAACATTGGCGGCAGGGGCGGGAGAAAGAAGGAGAGTTTCGACACAGCGCGAGGCGACGATGGACCAGAGCAGTGGCACTGACTTGGGCGAGGGCAGACGCGAGAGAGAGAGAGAGAGAGAGAGAGAGAGAGAGAGAGAGAGAGAGAGGGGGGGTGGGCGGGTATGTCTAGTGAAGAAGGAGCTGGAGGGAGTGAGGCGAGCAAGAGCTGGAGGAAAGGGACCGGTACAGAGCGCGCGGCAGGAGGGGAGGCGCAGCACGGGCGGGTAACGATCGCGCGGGAAGAGGAGTGTCGGACAGGGGCTGAAGAGACGCGCGCGGAGGGCATCGGGCGGGGAAATGGACCAGAGCCGTCTCAGACCAGAACGGCCCAAGGCGTGGGGCACTACCCCTCAGTAGCAGACGTAGCGATGGCGTCCAAGGTTCGGACACGGTGACTGGGAAGGATCGGGTGGACGCGCGCCGACGACGCCGAGAGCAACTGCGACGGCGCAGGGAGAGGTATGCGGCGAGAGGTCGTGAATCGATCGTGGAGCAGCGCGGATCGGAAGGGGGCGCGCGAAGGAGCGAGGACGTCGTGGTATGGGGACCGCGACCTCTGCGCCTGAGGTGCAGAGGACCAAAGGGATGCAAGGACAGTTTGCGGACGCTCGCGACATGGGGGGAGCTCCGATTCGTGCGCGGGAGAGATGGCGAAAGAGACGAACAAGTGACGGAGACAAACGAAGGGTCGCGCGGGTCTGGTGCGGGTGGTGCGCGGGACGAAGTGGGCCGGAGCGACAGGACGAGACAGCAGGCGACGGCTCGTGCAGCGACCGTCGATGCAAACCCTCGACAAACGCGAGCGGGGAAACGAAGGCGGCGGGCGGCCTCTCGCACTCGCCAAGGGTCTACCGCAGGCCGCGGCCCTCCTCATGCGTTGGTCGAGGGCCCGTCGCAGGGTGCCCGGGCCTCTGCAACGAACGGGTTGCCCGAAAAATGGCGCCACTTGACCTCCAGCGACCTCGACGACCGGCAAAGACGCGATCCGAGATCGCGCGTGGACCAAAACAGAACAGCGGTGGCACGAAAACAAGGTGGAGACGACGGACGGAAAGGGTGGAAAGGCGAAGAGGAAAGTGCTGGTGGGCCACGCGCATGTGGAGGCGCTGGTCGAGCGAGCAGTCGAGCGTGCCGGGCGCAAAGCGTGGCGAGAATGGGCGGCCTGAGAGTGTGTGAAAGGGCGACGGGAATTGCGATGGGTGGTGCGAAGACGATGGCGGTGGAACAGAAGCGGTCGGCTGGCGGGGGGGGGAAGGACGGGTAGGAGGGAACGACGGGGCGAATTGCGGGAGGCCGGGAGGGAGCGGCAGCGCGAGACGCAGGAGGCCATGGGGGGGGGGAGGGGGGGAGAGGCGAAGTGAGACGCGGGGACCGAGAGGCGGGGACAAAGTCGGTTGGGAGGGACGAATGATGAATGTGAGCGTATAAGAAAATGGAGACAAAAGTAGGAAGAGAAGAAGCGTGCAAGAAGAGAGAGAGGGAGAGAGGTAAAAGCATTCGTGTTGTCGAGAGGGAGCCGACGAGGCGGGGACACCGACGTTGTCGCGGGGAGGGGGACACAGCAATCGGGATGGGCGAGGCAAGCTTCTTGGAAGGGAGCGGCTACGGAGACGCAGTCGGACGGCGGAGACGGAGATGAAGAGCGGGCGAACACGCTCGACAGCGGGGTGCGGCGCAAAAACGGGTAAGGCCAAGCTTTCGCGGAGCCAACCGGGGAGCGAGGAGGCGAGAGGGGATGGGCGGAGAGTCCGTTGGTGGCCGGAAACTGCGTCGAGCGCTGGGGAGAAGGCTCTGGCCGTCGCGACCGCGCAGTCGTCAGGGGAGAGAGGGAGGGGGGGGGCGGGAGAGGCTTTCGGCGGAATCGTTGGACGAACGAGACGGCACGGATCGAACGCGGAAGTGCAAAGGGCTTGGTGCGAGATCTAATTGGAGCGTGGTGCGAGGGCTGGAACTGTGGAGGCGAGTGAGGAGACCGTGGGGCGGCCGAGAGCGTCGGACTGTTCGTTGGCGGGGAGCGACGCCAGGGGCGTCAAGAGAGGCTTCAGCGCGGCCGAAGCGGTCGGCCGAGCCCGCTGGGTTTGACCGCGGACGAACGTAAGAGGTGGAGGGGCGTCGCCGCAGGAGGGCGCAAAGCCGACGGACGTCTCTGCAAAAGGGTGCCAGAAGGTCAGCGAGCGAGGCGGACCGCGAACCGCGGGATCGGATCGGGGGACGAGAGAGCAGAGTGCGAGAAAAAGAGGTGGAAGCTGGGAGGTGGGAGAGAGGTGAGCGATAGGAACGAAGTGCCGATGTCGAGCGACGCACAGCCGGCGTCGTCCGCGGCGAAGAGCGGGCGCAGCAGTGTGCCGCGCTGCGGCGGCGCGATGGGGTAAGGGAAGGCAAGCGTGGCGGAGCATCGAGCGGTGGGTGCAATGCATCCACGCGCTGGCGATGCGATGGATGCGCCGTGGCGGGCGCGACGGATCCGAGAGAGAACCGTCGAAGGCCCGCATTAGGTTGGGAAAGTCGGGTGCGATCGGAAAGTGACGGTGCAGGCATCCAAAGGGAGCAAAAAAAGGCGAAGAACGGCAGTGCGGATAGGAAGATGAACACGCGCAAGAAAAAAACGAACGCGAAACGCTGAGGGGGCATGTCCACACCGGCTAGAGTCGCACCGGGATGCGGACGAAGAGCGGCCCGAGCGTACGTACGAAAAAGCAACCGGCATGGCAAAAAAAAGAAAAGGACATAAAAATGGGATGGGTGTGAGCTCTTTCGGGAAGGCGGTGGGTTGCATAGCGATGCGTGGCGCGAATGTCCTTGCTGCGGGAATGTGACGTGATGTCAGGTCAGGCCGGAAGGTCTTCCCTCATACCGGCGGCGCTGGGAAGGCGAAAAGGACCGCCGGGGATGCCCGGAAAGGCGTGTGGGGGGTGCCGGGAAGGGGGGATCGGAGCGAGGGCGGCGCGACGCGGGAGCCTGTTCAAATCATGGCGCGGGGGCAACTTCGACAGCGCATCGGGAATCTAATCGGCGCGCCCGCCCACGCGGGCGCCTGCAGGCGTCGATTCTCCGAGAGCGGGAGGGAGGGCTCCGCTCCCCTCCCACCCAGAGTTCAGAGCACCGACGAGTCGGCCGTCACGTCTCCCCGCATCGCCGCGTCTTCCGGGCACCCCGGTGGCTCCAACCCGATGGAAGGCTTGGTCTCGCCGGTGAGCGAGTGCGACCTGGGGTCGACGAGCGGCTCGGCCGGCCCGAGGCCGGCAAACTCGCCAGCGTCAACAGGAACCGACGCAAACGGCCCAGGGGCGGGAGTGGCGTCGAGGTCGTCGAGCGCCGACGTGGCCGCGGCGTTCTCCAGAGTCTCAAAGCGGCGAGAAGAGCCATTGGTCGCCAAGCCGGCCGAGCTCTCGGTCGTCGACGCCTGCCCGTGCATCGCGACGCCCAGCGGCCCCGAAGCGTAGGCCACCGGAGTCGGGACCCACGGCGAGGTCTGCGCGGAGGCGAACGGACCGTAGCGGCCGTCGGGCGGACACAGTGGACCGCTGGTGCCCGGCAGAGGCGACGCATAAAAGGGCGTCTGGTCGATACTGGATCCGCCGATCTGCTGCGTCTCCCCCGGGCCGCATGCCCCCTTGCCCTCGCCCTGCTGCCGCCCTTCAGCAAAGGGCGCGGACGCGACGCCCCGCTCCGAGATGCTCGACCCGCGGGGAGCGAGCTCGTCTGGTCCGCAGTTCCACTGCTGGCTCCCGCTCGCATGAGACAGCCCAGCGAACGGCGCACCGCTCAGCGTCCCCGGCGGGAACGCCGAAGAGCGGGGCGAAAGGCCCAGCGAGATCGAGTTGGCGGATCCATGCAGAGATGCGACAGCGGAGGACACGGTTACGCTCGGCGTCCCAGCCGAGCTGCGCGACGCAAGAGTCGCGGCCGTCGGACCGGCCGAAATGGCACCAGAGGTGGCGGCGCCTGAGGCCGCGAGAGAGGAGACGTTCTGCCCGCTGGACGGGCCGCCTCGCGAACCCCGCGACTGCGAGCGGTCATCCACGGGCAGCGACTTGTCACCAGAACACGTGTGCCAGCCGCCGCCGCTCGCTCCGCGGGCGGCGTTGGGGCCGTCCTGGCCTGCCGCGCAGACACGGACGCCGGGTCCTGTGGAGTTGCCATGCGCGCGGGGACCCGAAAGCGGGCGCTTCGTGCCCACAACGGACGTCGACCGCGAGGCGGCGCGCGACGTGAGGTCGGGGCTCGGCATCGGGCCGGTCACGACGCCCGTGTGCGTGCGCTGGTGGTCCAGCACAACGGCGTCGGGCGGCAGAGAGTTTATCTGCGCGCCTTGTGAAACGAAACCTCCCTGCTGCGAGATCAGACTCCCCGGCGGAGCGCGGCCAGGTGCCTGCGCTGACCCTTGCACCCCGCCGCCGCACAATGGTGCCTGCGAATGCGCGGGCAAAGCCTCCTGCCATGGCGCGCCCTGCGAAGGCGCGGCGCCAGTCGAGCAGACCGGAGATGACGACTGCCAAGGCGTGTGCGCGCCGCCCCCGCCGGACGCCGAAGGGCCGGATGAACCAGGCTGCGACGGCGGCGGCTGGAACGAACACTGCTGGGGATGGTGGTGGCGCTGCTGCTGCTGCTGCTGCTGCTGCTGCTGTTGTTGTGGTTGCTGCTGCTGCTGCTGCTGCTGCTGCTGCTGCTGTTGCTGGTGCGTCAGCGGCCATGACGGTGCCGCTTGCAGGATCGGCATGCCTTGGGGGCGGATATGCGGCGAGGGGACCGGCATGGGAGGCGGCTGCGGCGAAAGGGAATACAGGGGCTGCGGCAAAGTGCCAGAGTGGAGCGACGGGGGAGCAATCGGATAGGTCGACGGCGCGCCCCTCTGGTGCGGCTGCTGGAGCGGTTGTGAGGCGAAGAAGCGCCCAAGCGAGGGTTCTCTGCCAAGGCCGGAAAACAGGTCGCTCGAGAGTGCCTTGGCGCCGCTGGGAGGCGGGCTCGTCCACTCCTTGGTGCGTGACGGCTCACCGGCCCGCCAGAGCCCGGCGGCGGCCTCGAGAGGCCGCTGCCCCGTCCACGACGTGGACCGGGGAGCGGCCTCCAGAGACGCAGCCGGGCTCTCTCGACCGCTGCGCGGGGACGTCACCGTCCATGTCGGCGCGGCGTGGGGAGAGGCGCCGGGCCACCTGTGTGCGGACGCGGCCGGCAGAGGCGGTGTCGACGACGCAGGGAGCTGATCTGTTTTTCGGAGAGAGGAAACGCCTGGCGCGCTCGCGACCTCGACCCCGGCGCCAGAGTTTGTTCGCTGCTCGACGTCGCTAGCGGCCGACGACCCAATGCTGCCGAGCGAGCGGCGCCCGAACTGCGCCCGGCCGACCTCACCGCCAAGTCGCTCTGCAGCCCCAGCTGGGCTGCCCGAGAGCAACCCAGCCGGGCGGTCGTTCTCCACGGCTGCGACGGTGGCCTGGTCAAGCTTCGGGAGCGCCGCGTCGAGTGTTCCCGATTTCTCTCGTGCACTCGGCGGAGAGGACGAGCAGGGGCCGGGGGGGGCATCCGCAACGCCGGCTCCCTGCGCCTGCGTGGAGGCCATCGGGGAGGCAAATGGAAACGCGGCCCACCTTGCGACGGCCAGCTCCTGGGGCGGCGGCGGCAGCGGGTAGCCGGCCGGAGGATGCGGCGAGGAGCTCGGGGGGACGGCACCGCTGCTTCTCCCTGGGCCGGTTGGGCGCTCGCTGGACGCGACCGTGCCGACCGATCCAAATCCCCCACCGTCCCTGGCGACGTGCTCGACGGCGCACGTCGGCGACGGGTCGCTGCGGGGTCGAGAGTGGAGACGCTCGCCGAGCTGCGAGACGCCCCGTGAAGTGGGGTAGGCGAACATGCTCATAGGGTCAAAGCCGAGCGTCGCGGCCAGCTCGCCAGACCCGAGGCCATGCGAGGCCGCGATCAGGTTCATCCCTGGGGACGCGATCGCACCCTCGCGCGGACAGGGGCTGCCAGACAATGCGAGGTGTCGCGAGAGAGCAGGGTCCAGCGGTCGGGCCGAGGATGCCATCGGAGATCCGCTGCCTCCCGATGAGGTGGCCGGAAAGCCCACATGCGGGTCGATGCTGACGGCGATGCCACCAGAGTCGAGGCGGGAGCCGCTGGAGAGTTCGACGCCAAACACGGCTCCGCCAGAGCCGTGACGGGACCCTCCAAAGCGGTCGGCGCCGGTGGAGGCGAGCGTGGAAGAAGCTGCGCGAAGCTCTCCTCCGGATCCATCCCAGGGGAACGACGCAGCGCGCGGTGCCGGTGAGTGCCCCAGGGCAGCGAACGCTGAGGCGCCGCTGGGGAGCGGCGACGCACTCGGCAACGCTCCTGGAGAGCGCACGGCAGCCAGTCCCTGGGGAAACTGCTCCGGATTTCCCGCGAACGCCGTCGGGAAGAGGTGCGGGGATCGCATCGGCGAGGCGCTGCAGAGCGTCGCAGCGGCAGTTGCATCTGCTGCGACGACGTTGAGATCGGTGCCGCCATCCAAGGCGAGACCAAACTCGACCCCGGGACGCGCGTGACGCCCGGTATCCTGCATCAGTCGGGTTGCGTCGGCGTCGTCGCCGAGGGTGTGCGTCGGCGACGAGGAAGGGGTGGCGCCGGGCCCCGCTCGGGTGAGCGGCTCGGCCTCGTCCACCAACCCGTGCGAGTACGACGCCCACGGCGAGATCTGGGCACCGCCTCGGAGGAAGCGCTGGGCGGCCTCGTGCGAAGCAAAAGCACCGCGCTGTCCGCGACGTGGTTCGCTGCGAGGTCCTTGGGATCGGGTACCGTCCTCCACGGCGGGGGCGCCCCCGCCGCCGTCGCGGTCACCACTGTCGTCGCCGCCGAGGCGCCCGGGTCCGAGCGTCGGCGCCAGGGAGGGCGAGATGCCGTCAGTAGCGATGTAACCGTCTTTGAATGCGAGCTCGACTGGAGTGACGACGCCCGTCGAGACGTCGAGGTGCGCGGTGGCCGCGGAGACGCGGCGGACGGCGGCTGAGAGGCCGAGGCGTACGAGGAGGTCAAGCCGAAGCGAGACGTGCCGCACGAGACGGTCTGGGAAGACGACCGAGAGCGCGAGCTCCTTGGAGCGGCTCGCGAAGCGCACAATAAACGTCCCTGGCGGGGCGTTGCGCAGCAGCGCGGCAGTGCGGGCGCGGTCGACCGCAAAGCCCGCGATGAGCTGCGGCTTGCGCTCATCGCATGCGTAGTCGCGCACGTGGTAGGCGACGGCCGTCTGGCCCTCGAACCACCGTTCGAACGACGCGTGCTCCGCCGCGGAGGGCTCGCGCACGTTGCCGTCCAGCATCCGAGCCCACCCGGCTCTGGCGGCCAGCGACGCTAGGTCCTCGGGGGTTAGCGTCCGGTGTCCCAGCGACAGCATTTGCGAAAAGAGGCGAGTCTCGAACGCCAAGAGTGCCGGGGTCTTCGGGATCGAATCTGCAGAGGGGGGTGATGTGGGGGGCGTGGTTGGAGATGGAACGAAGGCGGAAAGGCACGGAAACGGGGGACGAGGATGAGGGAGGGAGTTGCGCTGCAAAGAGGCGCGGGTACGGGATCGAGCGGACGGATGCGTTGCGATGCGGTGCAAAATGCGATCCTCGTTGGCATGCGCTGCGTGACAGGGTCTTCAACCATGGGGGAGGCAATATGCTGGTGGGCAGGAGGCAGGAGGTGCTCGCGCTGCCTCCCCAGCCCGCTGCGCTGCTGCTGTGCTCGGTGCCTCCCTCCCCGCGCTGTACCCTCTGCTGCGAAAAACGCACCCGGCGTTTCGGTGCCGCCGTTCCAGGATGCAGGAAATGGACTTGGCTTGGTCTTGGGGTCGGACGACCCGGTTCCTGGTGCTGCGAACGGCGGGCGCGAAGAGGGCGTGTCGTACCCGCCGGCCAGCCTGTTGCCGAACGGCACCCGAAGACTCCCCATGCCGGTAAAGCCCTGCGCGTGCGGGGTCGAGACGCCTGACGACGCCGCGTCCGCCACCTGGTGCAGAGGATGCTGCGTGGGCGTGTGCATCGAGCCGTCCGCGCGTCTCCCCGCGCCGCTGGGCGCTGGCCTCGCGGAGGGTTGGGTGGGCGCCCCCTCATGCGAGATGTGAAGAGACCGGGCAGCCAGCAGGCGGCGCGCGGCGGCTTCCTGAGCGCCGTTGGGCCCCCACAGCAGCCGCGTCGCTTTGTCAGCTTGACCCGTCGCCCTGCTCATGACGACCGTTGGGAGCGTGACCAGCAGCAGCACCAGCGGCACGATCGGGCTCCCAAGGGTGGCGCTGGCGCCCTGCGCCCAGGCCGTGAACGCGACCCAGCGTGGTCGCATGGCGGACGAGGCAGCGAACCGGAGCCGGCTAAAGGTCAACCGCGCGGTCGCGCTGAAGCGAAGAGTTGGGGAGAGGGACGACGACGCGATACGCGCGTCGGGCGCCCGCGCGTCCTGCGTCCGGAGTTCGGCGGTCGAGGGAGAGTTGGCGGACGACTGTGCCGCGACGCCAAGCGGGTAGGGCACGACGGCTTGCGACGAGGTCGTCTCGAGATCGGGCGCCGAGGCCACATAGCCCAGCAGGTCGCCCGTCTTGGCGCCTTCGTGCGCTCCGGCACGTCCGCGGGGCACTGGTGAGGTGCGCACGAGGCTGGCGACGGCCGCGGCCGAGGGCGCGCTCGCCGTGGCCGACCCAGCCACGCCGTTATTCTTGTCCTCGCCCCCGCGCTTTCCAAGCCGGTGGCGGCTCAAGATGCGGGTCGCGGCGACTTTCTCGGTGCTGGGAGAGTCGAGAAGCGTGGAAAAGCTGGCGGAGATCAACTCGACCGTGTCTTTTCCTCCGCTGGAAAGGCGGCGCGAGGCCTTTTCCGGCTCGTTCGAGACGTCCATGTGCGACGCCCCGCCAGCCTCCGCAGCGCCCGCCCGCCCGTCTTCACGGCGCGAGGACCCCGCGGCGCCTCCGGAGGTGTCTGAGGCGGCCGGAGGCGAAGCGAGCTCGCCGGCGTCGGCGTGGTCATTTCTGGGGTTCTCGGAGGCGGTCTCGGGAGCGCCGTGGACGTTCCAGGAGGAAATGGACTCGAGGTCTTGCTCGGTGAGGAGGTGTGCGTGCGCCTCGAAGCGCACACGCGCGGGCTCGGCGGTCGCCCACGTCATTTCGACCTGGAACGAGGGCTCAAGCCCGCGCCTCTGCATGTGCGGGACCGACAGCGACGCCGGAACGCGCACGAGCCGCAGCGAGATTTCGGCAGGCACGCGACCCAGCGCAGGGGGCGAGGCGGCAGTCCCCTCGGCGTGGGAGCGCGAGGGCGGTGCTGCGAGGGTGGGGTCGGCGGAGCTGGGGAGAAGGGTCGCGCCGGGCGCAGCTTGGTTTTCACCACCGTTTGAGACAGCAGAGTGGCCAGAAGGGGTGCGGTCGGCTCCGGGCCTGTGGGGACGGCCCGGAGAGGAACGACCGTCTTTGGGTCCGTCGGGCATCTCTCCTTTCCCGCTCTCGGTCGTCAACCCGCAAGATGGGTCTTCGGCATCGCCCTCCGATCCGGACCGACCTTGAATCGGGCGTTCCCGATCGTCGGCCTTCGTCGGCGTCCAAGCGCTCGCGAAGCCGTTCCGGTGGGTGGGATCGCCCGACCTGCCCGTCTCCAGCGGCGGCGGGCGCACGGCGATCGCCCAGGTTTGCGCGACGGCGCCTGGGCCCCATGAGCCGGTCGCTTCGGATCGCGTGAAGACGCGCGACACGCGGCTGGGGTCGGGAAGCTCGGCGCCCTGCGAGGGGATGTGTGGGGGAGGCGGGTGTGGGAGGGGGAGGGAATGCCCGGAGGAGCGGGTTCGCCGCCTTGGGCGCCGTGGCCAAAGCGCTAGAGGCGGGAACGAACACAACGGCGACACGGGCGACGCATTCCGCGCCTCTCCCGGGGGGCGTCGGCGCCACCAGCCAGGCCCGCCAGCTGAGCTCTTCCCGCCCCCTCAGCGCTCCTCCCGCGCCGCACCCGCCGTCTGGCCCCTTCTCGCCGCAGCTTCCACCCCTCGTCCAGCTCGACGCAGCGCCCCGCGGAGGTCGCTGCCTCCCCCCCCCCCCCCCGGCAAC